>OMLC01068248.1:0-10618 GCA_900302585.1 Regalecus glesne | reverse complement strand
GATGTAATGCTCATAGTATGATAAGAGAAATGTGAATTTTATAAGACACCCAGATATTCTTAATGCAGTGATTTTATCTGTAAGAAATCAGTTACATTGGAAAACAGACAAGAAAATAAAGAAGGCAGTGTTTTCAATAGTTTATGTCTACCTCAACATGTAAAGCAGTAGAGAGCTGATGAGGGTAAGAGCAACTTTATCGTTTACATGCTAATGCCATTCTGCTTAGCCTAGTTCAGCTGAGCCAGTTACTTCATCTCATGTTTACCAGAATGTATCCTATATTGGGCAAATTATTTATATTCTACATTAGAAACAAGATGTGTATTCTCATGTATTGTACTCTCATATAGAGATACAGACTTAGCTCCATTGAATAAGTGTTTCTTAACATGCTTTGAATTGTTTTAAAACGCCATGGCTTTACCAAGGAAAGGATGTTTCACTTTGCTGCAGGGCTCAATAAATGTAAAAACCAAAGATACAAAAAAAAAAAAACAGAGCTGCCTTGGATTTTATTTTCCGGGATGTTCCAGAGGAGGACTCATTTGTTGCCTGTTGAGTACAGTTTGTATGAATCCACAGAGGCATGTATGCATCATCTGAAATGGAATAAGAAAGTGTCTATTTGCACGTATTCATCAGAGACACGGTGTTTCAACTGTGCTGGTGCAATACCCACCAGCAAACCTGTTGTCACACAGAAGGCCACCTGTGTGGAACAGGAAAATCCAGTTAGTTTTCATCTCAGCATCCCATAATAAAGTATACCACCACTGTTTCCTGTAAACCCACATCAGTGTGTCCAAGAGGCTTGAGACCAGCTCTGTACACAAGGAGGATGAAGAGGGAGGATGACAGAGGACAGGGAGATGAGCCCTCATGACCCCGTCTGTGCCAAGAGGTCGCTGGAAAGCTAATGGCCCCAGCTGCTGCTAGAACAGAGCTTGTGTTTGTAGAGGAGATGACTAAAAGTTACATTTTCGTTTTTTACATTAGAATGAACAAAACCACCAGTGATAGTCCCACCTCCTTTGTTTAAAGATTCCAACAGTCATAAAGTCTCTCTCCCGGGCCTTCTCCTCCCTCTTCCCCCTTCCTTCTCTCTCTCTCTCTCTCTCACAGACACACAAACACACACAAAAGTCTGTATACGGCAGTGTTTCTTACGCTAATAAAACCTATGATGATGTTCATCAACAACCTTTTTATTCACTGACTAAAACAATACGTTAAATAAAGATAAACTAACTTGTTATGACAAAAACTATGAGGACACCAAACGGCGCTTTTGTTAACGAATAAGAATGAGATGAGAATGTAGGATGGAAGGAGTTGAGAAGAGAACCAATCAGAGCTCATCTCTTTGTGGGGTATAACTGTCAGGATTGGATAGTCAGGATCGGAAGTTTACCTTGTAGCCCGCGTCCGTTTTGGCTAGCACATTAGCAACACAGCGGCACGTCTCGTTAACTGCTTAGAAATGTCAGCTCTGGGAAGACAAAGAACATCGAACATATGGTCAAATTTCACCTATGATGTGAAGGGCAACAAGACGCGTTGATAACCATGTGGAGTGAAAATCTCCGGGAAAAACACAGCCAACTTGAAGCGACATTTGCAGACGAATCATCCCGAAGTTCATGATGCCAAGGTGAGTACACAGGCTAGAGTTATCTTATCAGATAAGCTGGTATGTTTTACTAAACCTGAAATACATACAAACTAAAAGAAGCCGCCGACCTCCTGTAATGATTAGAAAAGAAAATGATTCAGCGTTGCCAGCACAAAAAAGGTGAATCAGTTCAACTGGACAAGGTTTATTTAGTTTGTTCTGTCACTCACACAGCTGACATCTTCAGTCTTAGCTGACTGCAAGCATCCCTACCCTTATAAACAGTACAGTACATAAAATAATAATTAAAAAATACATTCTCCTTTCAGTCCCACTAGGGGAAATCTAGAATGATATCCAATTCAACCCATCCTGCTGTAAAGGAGCAGTGAGCTGCCACTAAATGATGCTCGGGAAGCAGTGTCTTGCTCGAAGACATCTTGACATGTTTCCTGCAGGGCCGGGGATCAAATCTATAACCTTCCAATAAGCCAGTCTTATTATTAGATACCATCATGTTGACATGGATATAGACAGGCCACTATGTGTGGTGCATACCTTACAACTTGTGGTCTACATGGTGCAGAAGGATGCAAGCGTCCAGAGTCTCCTTGATGAAGCGAGGTAAGTGGTGAAACTCTCACAAGTCCTCCATTTCAACACAGAGGTTACTGGACCAGTGTTGCGTTATTGTTGTAAGTGACCGCCCCACATGCTGGTCAAGCTTATTGAACATGCTCACACGGCTTGTCAAAGATTCAGTCTGCAAATCACAAACAACATGGAATGGGACAGCTTACTCCTTAGTGATTGGTAAAAGCTCTGCGTCACCTACTCCTGCCTTTGGTGGAATATACTAAAATTCTCCAGAGGGACACCGTGACCATGTCCCTGGTGGTCCCTGCCCTCTTTCATCCTCTTGGCCACCGTGCTGACTTTGAAAAGGGCACTTGCTAATGAGACCATGCCACTCTCAGGCAGAAAATGAAAGGAAACGTGAACCAGCATTTTGCTGGGCTTTTGGATGCAACTGATGAAAAGTTCTCACCACTACCAGCAGCTGCCTGCTTTGCCACCCTACTGTATGTGAGACCCTTGTTGATTTGGCCGATGACAATATCCAGGAACTGCTGAAACAGGCAGAGACGTATGTGGTCAAATTCACTTTGCCACACATAACATGAGGATCAGTCTGAAGAAGATTCAGGAAGGGAGAATATTGAAGAACCTGAAGCAGCACCATCCTCATCAAAACAGCCAGTCTTTTTTTTCCAAAATCTTGCACAACAAGGCCTAGACGGAGGAGCTCTACAACCAGCACCAGGCAGTAGATCAGAAATCGTAAGGAAGAGGTTTCACAACCCATCGCTGAGGACACAGGAACAGACTTTTGGCTGGCAAAGAGTGGCATGTTTTATCACAGTTTCAAACCTTTGGCATTTGACTTGTTGGCTGTGCCAGCTTCTCAAGCCTTTGCAGAGAGGGTATTCAGTGTCACAGGTGACCTCATTAGAGGATGGCATAATACAGGAAGAGCCACATTGGAGTAAAGAGCTTTCTTTAAAATGTACCAAAATAAATAGCATGGCTGTATTCATTGCCATCGACAACACTTCCCATAGTGGCAATATGCACAATCTCATTGTAAGTTACTGGTCTGCTTTTTAATTTAATGTGATATTTACTTCTATTGTCAATGCTAAGAAAAAGATGAGAGATTTTAGATTCAGTCGACTAAAATATTAGGATATTTATTCAACCAAAACAAGACTAAAACTAAAATATTTCCGATTACTAAAACATGACTAAAACTAAATGGCATTTTAATCAAAAGACTATGACTAAAGTTAAAACAAAATGTTCTATCAAAATTAACACCAATACCTGGCAGGGCTGCAATAACAAAGCCTCTCATTATCACTTATCATCCTTCATTACAGATAAGATAGCCTCGTTCATTCACCAGGACCGATGAAGAATAGAGCTATGTTGCTGGCTGCAGTATCTATAATCCACCCATCCATCATCAACCAATTATCCAAAGTCAGGTTGCAGAGTCATGCTGGAATCTATCCCAGCACTTACTGGGTGAAGGTGAGGAAACACCCTGGACGGGCCACCATTCCATCACAGGGCTTCAGCAGTTAAGGGTTCAGTGTTTTACTCAAGGAGACTTGGAATATGCTTTCTGAAGGAACCAGGGATTGAATCACCAATCTTTTGAGTACTAGATGACTACCGTACCTCCTGAGCTATGCCGGCCCCCAGTATTTGTGACATATTTCTGTAAATTAAAATCATCAGTTATTGCCTATTTTCAAACAGGATCTGTCAATAGCAGTTCCGCCATTGTGTTATGCACCAAGTTGAAGTAGTGATACGGTATCTCAAAAAGGCCTAGAGAAAGCACATTAGTAGGTGTTGACATGTTTATTTGACAACACAAGCAGTGCAAGGAAGTAGTGCAAGTCAAAAACAGGATTCAGTAGAAAGTCACGCAAATGGCAAAAGACCCCAGGAACCTAGCACATCCACTTGTCAAGTCTTATCTGAATAAATAACAATGTTTGAGTGAGTGGACAGAAGGTTAAACACAGACCTGATTCTAGGGATCTAAAGCCTTTCAGGAGGAAAAAAGGAAATGCATGGGGGAAAGGTTGCAGAGTGTACCTCGGAGAGAGACCTTGATGTAACATCACACTTAAGATAGCTGATGTAACAGAAAAAACATGTGACCAAAAAAAAACACTGAGAAAGTGGTCAAATTTTGATTTGAAATGCTACCAGCAGCTATTTCAATAAATAACGGTCTTTCCAATAGGTTTGGAGATAATTGCTCCATATCCAAGTATGTTAAACACTGGCACAACACGGGCCTTGTTTAAGAGCACTTGCATTACAATCTGAGGTCAAAACACTTAGTGGGGACTGGTGGGAGATGAAGCCTAACAGTAAGCACATAAAATGGAACATAATGAAATGAATATAATATGAAAGGAGATGTGGAAATCAATACATTCAACACAAATTCAACTGCAACAAAAGATAATTAAATATGCAAGTAAAGTTAAATTCCCAAGGGGTGTTGTGGTCTTGATGTCAATTGAGCTGTGTTGAAGCAGCGATTATTACATTTTTGAAGCTTGGAATTATTTTTTCTAGCACCATCAGCTCATCACGATGTCTCCCTTAAAATGTAATTTTTAACTGCATTTTAAATCTCCAGCCAGCCCTTAAAATTGAAATTTGAACCTCGATCACATACGTTTCAATCGCCAATTTTAAACAATGGTAGACACATGTGCATGTACCACTTAAATGAAGAATCACACTCAGAGTATGATCTTTCACCAGGAAACTGATTGTTAGAATATTAGTACAATGCCAGATTAGGCTAGGATTATTGTGGGTAGTGAGTTAGTTCTAATATTAGTTGTTGGATAACATGTGGCCTTATTCACCATTCCTTTATGATCTCCCAATTAGGGGCAGTGTCGGAAGGAGACTGGGCTACCAATAACACCACCATCACCACCAGTGCTTAACTGACCAATGTTTTATACACTACAGGTTCATCTCTGGTATTATCTAACAGTTTTGTTTATTATATCATCACCCTGGCTGCACCATTGCCAGTCCCAAAAGTACAAGCTAATCCCTATGGTTGCTCTTCTCTCAGAGACAGAGAGATATACCAAGGCCAGGTCACATAGACTGAGAAAGCACAATGAGAAAAAAACAAACCAAAATATCACAAAAAAAGAGGTGAATCAGTTCAACTGGATCAGACGTTTATTTGGAAACGTTTTGCACTCACCAGATGACTTCTTCAGTCTGAGCTGAAAACACACATAAACTGGGAGTCCTGATGACCCCCAGTTTATGCTCCAGAGGGTGGTGGGAGTCAAACGCAAGTACTTGCATATGAAACTAGCATATTGTTGTGTGCATCAATCTACTGTTTATAAGGAGGGGAATGTTTGTTTTCAGCTCAGACTGAAGAAGTCACCTGCTGAGTGACGAAATGTTTCCAAATAAACTTCTGATCCAGTTGAACTGATTCACCTCTTTTTTGTGTGATTTTCCTACCTGGATTATTGAGCATGCATCAAGAAACCAAAATATAATCGAACATTTCCATATGACAAGATGATTTAAACAAAACCTATACAGTAACCAATAATTAGGTATGAAAAAAAGGTTTTAGTGATTATCACCACAAATGTTGAGGCATTGACCGATCACAGAGCTACTTATTTTCTACATGGTTCTATTGCACACAACTGCTTCACTCAGACTACTAAATGTTTTCATACCAAACACTGCCATTTTGACCGGCAGTCAGATGACTTCACTATGGCTCATGTCATCCCTCTTGACCAGAGAATGCAATCTAAATTGACTTTAATGGCTCAATTCTCTGGAGCCCTCTAAAATCTAGTTGAATTATTGTGCAGTTAATTGAATTCTCCTTTCCCTGTGAATGGAAATGGGCACTGAAGGGGTTGTAATATGGCTGTTCTTGGATCCAACCATTCATTTTCTTACTTGGAATTCAAAGTCTGGGTGTAGTGTGTGTATCTGCTTTGTAGGATTGTCCACATGCCCGAGCTTGCAATATGAAGGAGATATTCAAAGATAAAGATATTTTAGAAAAAAAATCAGAAATCCACACACATGATGGGGAGCATCCCGATGAACCAGATTGCAAACAAACACCATCTTTTCCTTAATTAGATTCTGAATGATCACTGGAGCACAGCGGTTCCCCACCTCTTTATCCATCTCTATCTGCTTATGATGCTATTTCATTTACTCTCGATCATCCATCAATGCCACTGTCAATTGTCTCAGTGCAGCGGCATGTTGCCATTCAGCATCATCAATACAGTGCCGGTGACCACAGTCAAAAGCTCCAGGAAACCCCTCCCCAGTCCCTCGGCTCCTCCCTTGGGATGTGTGCTTCTATCATTCTGTGTCTGCTTTTCAAAAAACTTCTCAGAGTACACCATGTACAGCTCCACACACCTCCTGGCCTTTAGTTGCTCGATCAGGGCTGGGTAGCCTATCTCCATGATGCTGACTGTATCATCGTCCATGTCATCCTCACCAGTGTTGTCCAGGGCTGGGGGCAGGGGGTTGCCTTTAGAATGGCTTGTGGGACTAGGAGTGGATGGTGAAGAAGTCAATGACTTTTCTTCTGCAGTGCTGTTACTATCCAATGTGTTGTTGCTGGTGCCATTAATTGAGGCCGAGGTGAACGCAGTTGGAGTTGGAGTAGGCACGGTTGTGGAGACAACAGCCGGTTTATCTCTTTGTGTACGCTCATCCGGAAACAGATCTTTTCTCTTCATGCAAGTCTCCATGTAGTTGTCATATGTTATAGAAGGTTGACTGAACTTATAGTCTCTGCTGTAGTCGTTCTCATCAGTGGATTTGGAGCCATATCTCTTATACATGTAGTGGTTGTAGTAGTATTCCTCCTGGGGGTTGTGGAATTGGAAGGGGGGACGAGGGAACCTTCCAAGTCCATAGCCAATAGCCATCCCTGCCACAGCCCCTGCCCCTGCTGCCATTATGGCACTGCTCCCAAATCCTCTGGATTTAACAGAAGGACCCAAGCCCATTCCCTGAACCGAGCGGGAAAATGGAGAGCCACCTCCATGTCCATACCCCCCATATCCATAGCTTCCTCCATACTGAGGGCTCAGGAGTTTGTTATTTGGGTTGGGGTTAAAATATCCCCCTGAGTAACTTCCACAATTTCCATAACTGCCTCCGTACATGCAGCCTTGTCCCCCTGCTGGATATCTTCCTGCAGGGTAGCCACCAGCGGGGTATTGGTTAGGGTAGGTTCCTCTTCCTGGCTGCTGGGGGTAATAGCCACCCTGGGGGTAATGGCCACCCTGGGGGTAATGGCCACCCTGGGGGTAATGGCCACCCTGGGGGTAGGCACCTTGGTTAGGGTAACTGCCCTGATTGGGATAGCTGGCTCGGCCAGGTTGTTGAGGGTATCCTCCTTGAGGAGGATATCCACCGTGACTGGGATAGCCTCCCGGGTTGGGGTACCCACTCTGCGGGTTCTGGGGTTGCCTTGGGTAATTTCCAGGCTGAGAGTTGGTGTCCCAGCTGGGTTTGCGGCCTGCGTTAGTATTGGTGTTTCCCCGGTTGGAGCTGCCACCACGGCTGGAGGGTTTCCCAAAGCCAAGGCCAAAGCTAGGTTTCCCAAAGCCTCCACCTCTCTTGGCCTGGGATAAATGGGTCTGGGTCAAAAGCAGGCCCAGACACAGCACAGCCACTGCAGTCAGCTTCATTGTTTCGTAGCAGGAGAAGCACTGACAGAAAAGAATAAAATGAGAAGAGGGGAGAATAAATTACACTTGAAATCCCTATGTGGCCAAATTTTCTTCTCATAGATGAACAGTCAAGATATTTTACAAATGTTGATGGAAATCACTGCTTCAACTCGGGGGGGCTAATTCAGTGCAATGACATGGGGATGGTGGCAAATTCTATGGAGTATGTCAATATTATGAAATTGTATTATTTAACTCTTGGTTGCACAGATAAGGTGATTACAAGATAATGCGGCGATACACACAGCTGACACATTCAACCCCATCATCTGATAGAAGGACTAATAATAGAGTAGTGACCTCAACACAGTCCACCGTGGCTGCCTCTCCATAAATAGGCCACTTTCAAAATGGCGCTCTTAGCTGTGTATTCTGAAGACCTGCAAAGTGCAGTCAACACAACGTAAACATTTAAAAAAAACCGTGTTACTAATGTCCACTAACCTGGCATCAGTCACCATCGGATAAATAACCAAAAAAACGATCCCTGTGTGTTTAGCTCCTAACGGCTCAGCAGGTACATATCAGCAATATATTCATATTCCACAGCGGTACCTGGGACAGCGGTAATGCAGCCTTATCACACACCGTGACGGGTCATGCGGTTAGTGACGCAGCTCTGCATCTGTTCACACACGCAGTGTTCCCCGCAACGCCATCTCTCCAGGACCAGCGGCCACAACGTGGACAGCCGGTAAAAGGTCCGAATAAGAATTGGAGATAAAAAAAACACCTGATTCGTTTAAAATCACCTTATCCACCCGGTATTGTAGGTGTGTTTACCTTATTCTGCCGACGTGAAAATCACCTCGAATGTCACCGTTCCTCGAGTCCCGTCCAGTAAACAGCATGTCAGGGACTTAAAGACGTCGAGGGGGAGGGGGGCGGGTTTCCCACACGCTCTGATGACGTCACGTTCCCGTATGACCATTATTATTATTATCGTCATCATTATAAAACTTCATGGGTATTTGGCCTTTCATACAGGATAGCTGAGGGGGTTGGGTGAACGTTTAGTAATTGGAAGATTGGTGGCTCGATCCCCCAGCCCCTGTCTAAGGGGCCTTTGGCAAGACACTGAACTCCATTGGGCAGCTTCAGATGCCGACTGTTCCTCTGCAGTAGGATGGGTTAGTTGCAGGAGATACATTTAATTGTAAGAATATAATGGCCAGATATATAAAGTGGCTTTTAGAATGGGTTTACCGTGAATAAATAACATGGAATGAGCGCTTCAGATGAAAATGGATACAGAATAAAAAGTAATGGGTGTTGAATTTCATAATTAATATGAAGTAAAATGAAAATTAAAGCTCACTTGATGATAATGATGATAATAATAATAATGGCCCAAAAAAGATGAAATGCATAGAATGGTGCTGGTGGCATAGTGTTGTGTATGTGTCTAGTTGCTAAACCTGGCATATTTACATTCGAAATGTTCATTAATGTGCACTGTACATAAAAAAGGACTCCATTGCATTCAAATGCTAAACAAAATGGAAAATAAAACCCATGTAACAATAATAACAACCATATACTAAATATTAAGTTTAGAAAACAACCGGCGCAATGTATAAAATCTGCAGAGTTACATGATTGGATAAAGTCCTCCATTGTCTATCTGGACTGTATCCATAGCAACAGTCTGTCATTCATAAAAAAATGATCTGTTATTTTTGAATGACATACCGTATCGTGCTGTAGTCAACCAATCATGGTTGAGTATAATCGAGTTTGGTTGAAAAAAGGCCTAAATCAAAATTTCAGCATGTTTTTAACTGCGGCAATGTATCTAGAGTGGAAAGAGGGTTTCGTCGTTTGATTAACGTGGGATTTTAATCTTGGATTTAAATTTAAGAGTTTATTGCTCATTCATTGATTTATTGCCATAACAATGGTGGCAATGGAGTTTATATATGCAGCATCATTTGGTTCAAGCGTGTCATCCGGATGGAAACATTCAACGACCACAGTGATTCAGTCGACAACCACGTCAAGTTCACCAGGGAGGATGTGGAAAATAAGAAGTTCGCCTTCGTTTACTTTGAAATTGCCATTATGATGGGGGACATTTGTTGATGACGTTTACCGTAAACCCATACATGCGGACCAGTATTTATGGTTTGACTCCCACCACCCCCTGGAGCATAAACTGGGAGTGATCAGGACTCTGTACCACCGGGTTGACAACGTCCCCACTGACTCAGTGGCCGGGGAGGAAGAGAAGTCCCATATTAAACAGGCCCTGGTTAAGCGTGGTTACCCTAACTGGGCGTTTGTTAAAGCCAGGAAGGGTCCCAGACAGAGCTCCAGCCAAGTGGAGGGAAGGGAGGAGCCAAAGCGTAGACCGGTGGTGATTCCGTATGTGGCGGGAGTGTCGGAACAGCTGAGACGCGTGTTTTCAAAACATGGCGTCTCAGTTGCTTTCAAACCCCTGAACACACTGCGGCAAAAGTTGGTCCACCCCAAGGATCGGGTCCCCCGGCTCAAACAGAGTAACGTAGTGTACGCTGTTAAATGCCAGGAGGACTGCAGTGACTTGTACATCGGGGAGACCAAACAGACGCTGGCTAAGAGGATGGCGCAGCATAGGAGAGCCAACACGTCGGGTCAGGACTCTGCGGTCTACACCCACCTACAGGCG
>OMLC01068247.1:0-10703 GCA_900302585.1 Regalecus glesne | reverse complement strand
GAAATGCTGTTGGATAATGATAACCTCTCCTACTGCTACTCATTGGCCTCCTCCCTCTGCAGTTTACTGGCCAGTGTCAGTGCCGCGACGGCTTTGGAGGGATGACATGCATGGACTGCCAGGAGAACTACTGGGGCGATCCCAGGACACAATGCAGAGGTCAGCAACATTAAATACTTGCAGGGCACAAAGAACCAAGTGCTGCCACACAGACAGAACTAATGCTAGAGGATGCAGCAACAGTATGAGCAAACGATGTACACTACAACACTTATGGGGGATATTAGAACCCAGTACAGTCGAGGAGAGTCCAGGACTTAGTAAGCAGTAAGAAAAAAGAAGAACTAAGTCAAGATGTTAGTGCTGTAAAAGACAAGCTAGACCCTCAAAACACATGTAAGGGTAACTGTCCAGTGCTGCCTCACATCAGAACCGTCCCAGGTTGGATTCCCACCTGTAGCTGTGTTGGCATTTGGGGAGTTTGCATGAGGCCTAGGCCTTTCGGTGTGCCTAGGCTGTTTGTGTGTACTCTGCATGTTCTCTCCATGCTCAGGTGGGCTGACTCTCAACCAGGGCTCCATTCTGTGTCCAGTGTGCATGTCCTGCCCTTGTTCATCAGGGGTTTCCTTCAGCATGATACAATTACAAGTGGACACTCTTCTGTCCTGCTTCTGTTCTGCGATATTGATGTCAGCCAGCCATTGGCCTGGAGTGCTGAATGAAAGGGTCGCCCACTGCTCCTGACTGCCCCTGGAGGAAGGACAGCCAGGATAGGGAGATGCAGAAGGACGACATCTTCAGCCACCTCTCTGTCTCTCTATGTGTGTCTGTGTTCTGCATGGAGAATAGAATGTCTGTTGTCCCTCCTCTAGAAAAGTTGGGACATGTAGTGAGAAAGTAAAACACAACATGAAGGGATAATGTATTCCCTCTCCTTTGCCTCATAGTAGACATTGCTACCATTCACTGTCAGTACCTAACACTGTCCTCTGCTCTCTCTTCAGCCTGTGACTGTGACTGGCGCGGCATTGAGACATCCCAGTGCAACCGAGTGACCGGCCACTGTGTTTGTCGACAGGGAGTGTCAGGGGTCCGTTGTGACCAGTGTGCCAGAGGCTTTTCTGGCCAGTTCCCCCATTGCAAACCCTGTCATCAGTGCTTTGGTGACTGGGATCGCATTGTCCAGGTACAGTTTGATGGGTTAGGCATAAAACTGTTTCACTGTTGTGTTATGTCAGGATAATCTCTCATTTCTTTTAAACCAGTGTCCATCTCGTTACTGTCCAGCATGGCTATGGTAAGACAATATTGACAGTGTTGTAACACATCCTGCAACAGTCTCTTCAAAGAGGGGTCAGACGGCCTGGCTCAGGGGTTAGGCCCGGTGTCTAGTAATCAGGGATTAAGTGGTTTAATCCCCGGCCCCTGCAGAAAGACTGTCAAAGTGTCCCTGAGCAAGATATTGAGCCCCAGTCACTTGAGACAATAGAGGAAATTGACCTAGTGGGTGAATCTGGTGTTTAAACATTCTAAATGTCCATTCATATGCAGTTTTCTTAAAATATTATCCTTATTGTTGTTGTTATTAAGAGTGACACATTTTGCTTGACTTCAGTCAACAGTGGCTGGTCTATCAGAGAGGATCAGTGCACCTTCCTCTCTGATAGACCAGCCAGAGAGAGGCTCTGCATCATCCATCAATATGTTAACTGTAGACAATCTAAAGAAGATGCAGGAGTTGATGACTTGTGATTATAACCCCATTGGTCTTTGAAGGGGCAAGCTGCAGCCTAACGTTTGAATTTAGCCTCATAGCCATTTTATCTTTGTTGCAGCCAGAGAATCCAAATGTGGGTGATGGGTAGACGTGCCTCCACATGCCACTCATGCCTCAATGGCTTGTTAATGGAGCTTTATTTAACAGCCGTCCCCCTCACACTGCATGCCAGACTGAGCCCTGGTGGTGTGAGGCCCCACTTTCAAACAAAACCAACCGGTCGCCTTGTTACCGGGAGGTGGAGTTGAGGGTTCTCTCCCTGACTTACACTGGACAAGGTGCTGTTTGGAGTCAGACACCATAAGCCCAGCTGGAACTGGAACTTACTTTGCTTTAGCACTGGCTTCAACTTGTACACCTGGTGGCTGGCCATTCATATTAACACAAGACAGTCACAGACAAACAGGAATTCACCCACTGGAAGCATGAGTAGAACTTCCTCTCTGATCAAGCAACCAGACAGGAACCTTAAAGAGAGTCAACTAGTAGTTGGACACACAGCTGAAGTCTTCACGACTGCCATTGTAGAGGAAAACATTTTGTTAAACGCATGCGTGTCATGGCACAGTCTTAGCACGGAGCTCTGTAAACCTGAAGGACAGACCTGATGAGGGACTGTAGTGAATCTGTCTGTCTATATGGTGTCTCTCGGTCAAACTAGGGCTCCATTGCTACATGTCACGTTAGTCCCAATGGGGTGGAGGTGGACTCGCTATCTCACTATCAACCTGTTAGGGAAATCCTGGAGCACTCAGATGCACTGGTTTTTAGACATAATTGATGATGGATACCCCCCCCCAGGACCTGGCAGTGCGTACCAAGGCCCTTGCTGCACGAGGTCATGAGATCCAGGCCACGGGGCTCACTGGGGCCTATGAGAAGGCCTTCCGGGACCTGGAGGAGAAACTGGCGCAGGCTCAGGGAATCGTCAATGCTCGCAACGCCACCACCGTGGCCATCAGCACCTTGATGGAGCTTATCGAAGACCTCAGGTACAATCATTATGTTTTCTTTGCATCTCCATAGTATTTAGCATTGTTCAACGTAGGCATGTAAGCTGACAGACGTATGGATTAACACAGCTATGAAGCAGGATAGAGCCACAGCAGAGGTCTGAGAGAAAGCCTCATGAGGACAGCACAGCAGATTTCTTCTCTATCTCGTTCTCCATCTGGGAAGAGACACAGATTCTCAGTCCTCATGTGTCGTGGAGAGTCTGCGCAGAAAATCTAGACAAAACTACCTAATTAGAAGAAAGGGCTGTCGGGCGAATGAGAGAGGTCTGTTCCGACATGTTGTGATGAGGCCGACTACACATTCAACCAAAGAAGAGCTGCTGTAGGTACCAGACCTCCGCTGTGTCAGATTTACTTCATGTGACAAGTTCAGTGAAGTGGAGTCCTCGCTTCAGCTGCTGTGGCTTTATTTGAATAGTGTTGACGAAAGTAGAAATACGCTGTCCAGCTCTGGGATATCGAAGATGATGTTCTGGGCCTTGTGTTAGGGACACGAGGCAGGATTCACTCTCCCTATTGGCAGGTTGAAGCACTACAGCTGGTCTGAATACATTCTGCCCTTGGAAGTGTGAAGTTACCGTTAAACCTCCATCCCAACCCCATGGCTTCAGCCAGCTGTGTCACTTTGTAAGCATACAGGTGAAGTCTGAGCCAGCGGGTGTGTAATCTAAAGGTGCTGGGCTGTAGCTAAGCGGGATAACTGGAAACTGTTCCAGAAGAAAACGGTGAGTCTTGGAGATGGCATGGAGGTAAGGGTTGCACAGGCCATATCCCCTCTACCAGTTGACTGAGGAGAGAACGATGCTGTGGGAGACACGGTAGCTCTGTGGGAGTGTGTGCTTAGGGAACTGACGAGCCAGAGGCAGTGGGTTCCAAACCCACTGCAGGGCGTCAGGATGGCCATAAGGCTTTAATCCCCCAGCTCCGTCTAAGTCTGTGTCCAGCCCACAAGGTGGAGACTGATGGGGACATGTCAACAGGGATTATAGGGATACACTGGGTATTAGTGAGCAGCGTGCTCTGTTGGTCTGTCGGGCAGAGCCGAGCCACTCATTCAGGGAAGGTGATTCATTGAACAGATTGGGTGTCACTGCACAGCCAGATTGCTTCTGGTTCTGTCTGGGTCCCAGTTAAGGATTTCCTCCTACCCCAGTCACCTGAGTGAATATGCCACCTGCCTTTCCTCACAGGGCTCGTATTGGAGAGACCACTGACACCCTTAACCATCTGGAGGGAGACTTGACCATTGTGCAGGACAGTAACTCTGAGGCCAGCAAGGAGCTGAGTGCACTGGAGAGAGAGGCCAAAGAGCTCAACCTCACCTCAGAGCACCTGCACAGACACCTTGACATCCTCAAGAACTCCAACTTCCTGGGTGGGAAACACTAGCGGAATACACTCCAATATTCCTCATTCTCTTCTGATAATGAGTAATCAGATAAATGCATGGACTTGACTTTAACCCTCATTTAATTCCATTCTCAACTGCTCTACCTGTTGTGGAGTACTACTCCCCTTGTCTCACCTTCTCCTCTCATCTTGTCTTTCCCATCCCTTCTCTTCTCAGCTCTCCTAACCGTTTGGATAGAATAGCTCTGATTGTGCTTGAATGTATGCCAACATGACTTGTATCCAGCCAACATGTCTGTGTTAATATTTGCTCCTACATCTCCTGCTGTCCAACTTTTAGGTGCGTATGATGGCATACGTAGCTCGTACAACAAGTCCCGTGACGCAGAGCGGAGGGCCAACGATTCCACAACGAGCAGACCCAGCACAGTCAGCCAGTCGGCTGACATGCGTCGCCGCACTGAGCGTCTCATCTTGGCCAAGAAGGATGACTTCAACCGCAAGAATGCCGCCAACAAGCGCGCTATAGGTGACCTGAACAGCAGACTACAGGACCTAGACATGAGGAAGATCAATGAGAAGGTTTGATATCATTTATATAAGATATGGAATCTGTTTTGCCTGCACTGTTCAGTGACGTCACAGAGGACCATAGGATGGAATTGTTGGTTCACGTCTAGTCAGAGAAGGGGCCCCTATGAAAGGACGACAGTGGTACTGGATGTTCATTTGGTGGAAAAGACACAGATACAAACTTAACTCTGCCCAACTAGGTATGTGGAGCCCCCGGTGATGCATCCTGTGGGGAGGGCCGTTGTGGAGGAGCAGGTTGTCGTGACGACGAAGGGAATCGCCACTGTGGGGGTTTGAACTGTAATGGGGCTGTGGCGGTGGCTGACAACGCCTTAGAGAGAGCCAAACATGCAGAGAAGGAGCTGCACAAAGCCTTGGGAGAAGTGGATGGCCTCTTTACTAAGGTGCTGTGATACACCAGGATAAAGATGATTGTGTTGTTTGGTCATTTCTGTCAATCATCCCTTCCGTCTCTTCTCCACCTGTTCCCAGGTAGCAGAGGCTAAGACCAAGGCTGTGGAGGCTAGGGGTAAAGCCCAGGCAGCGCTGGACAAAGCCACAGCCACCAAGACTAAGGTGGAGCACTCCAACAATGAGCTGAGGGACCTCATCAAACAGACCAGAGACTTCCTAACACGTGAGTCTCCCACTAGAGAGCTGTTCAGAACGGGGCAGGCCACTTTCAGGACTCATGTCACTCCTGCATCAGTGATGCATGTGGTCTGAGAGGAAGAGAGCCTCTTTGTTTAATCCTGCCTGTCTTGACGCCCCGTGGTGGGTTCGAACCCACAGCCTCTGACTCATCCATTTCCAAAGCACGCACTCTACTGCTGACCTTCTGGGGAGGATTCATGAAAGAAAGATGTTTTAATGTACAGATTATCAACAGCAATTCCAATTCTGCCAGTTACAAGGGGAGAATGCTTGTACGTAGCTGGTTTGGAGGGAAGGAGGAAGGAGAGTGGTGGGGTTCTATCAAAATAGTTTCTAGTGATGTGCTGTTGATACAGAATCAAGAGCCGGTAATTTGAAAACGCTGCAGCACCACTGTGGGAAGCTGAACACACTTCTACACTTTGACACTGTGGGGTTTTGGGGTGTATGTGTTCAGGCTAGCAGCAGGCCGTCAGGAAGAACCAGATCTGTCCATGCTGTACACCATGCATGAAACTGTCATTACTGCCTCTGCACCTCTCTTTAAAAGTGTCAGCCTCCTGTCTCATATCTCTGTTTCTCTTCAGAAGAGGGTGCAGATCCAGACAGCATTGAGGAGGTGGCCAGCCGGGTGCTGGAGCTGTCCATTCCTGCTTCGCCCCAGCAAATCAGACACCTGGCCGAGGAAATCAAGGACAGAGTCCGCAGCCTATCAAACGTTGATGCCATCCTGAAACAGACACAGAAGGATGTCCAGAAAGCAGAACAACTTCTGCTGGATGCCAAGAGAGCCAGGTACACTCCAGTCTCACTCAGCCTCTTCTGTGCTCCCCGTAGTTCTGTTCAGAATGCTTCATGGATCACACAGACATGTTTTTGCAAAGCCATCTACAACTTGAGTTAATCAAGGCCAAGAGACACTACAAAGAAATAATGAAGTAAATACTTTCCCTCCCTCCACCATCTTCCTTTATGTGCTTGTGTGTGCGTGTGTGTGTTTGTGTGTGTGTGTCTGCTTTTTGTCTGGCTATCACCCACTGTGTTCATTTCATTCTAACATTTTGAAGAATGGTGGGCTCCAGATGCTCATCTCCCAAAAGAACACCGTCTCAGTGTATTTCAGGGATCAGTGACATGATGCTCTGATTAATCTCATGTACCCTCTCATCTGCCCCTCACCTCTGTTTCTATGAAAGGGTGAAAACATACAGCTGGGTCACAGACATATGAGTAGTTTTACTCCAGTAGCCACATATTTAATTTCTCAGTGATTTAAAAAGAGGTATTTTTAAGACATATTACTAAGATTTCAGCCTCTCCCACCAGGAGTCACCACAGCAGATCATCATCTCCATCTCTTCCTGTCCTCTACATCTTCCTCTGTCACACCAGCCACCTGCATGTCCTCCCTCACCACATCATAAACCTCCTCTTTGGTCTTCCTCTTCTCCTCTCGCCTGGCAGCTCCGTATTCAGCATCCTTCTCCCAGTATACCAGCATCTCTCCTGCATACATGTCCAAATAGTCTCAGTCTGGCCTTGTCTCCAAACTGTCCAACCTGAGCTGTCCCTCTAATGTACTGGTTCCTAATCTTGTCCTTTCTCATCACTCCTAATGCAACTCTCAGCATCTTCAACTCCTCCACCTCCTGTCTTTTAGTCAGTGCTACTGTCTCCACACCATACAACACAACTGGTCTCACTACCATCTTGTAGACCTTCCCTTTCACTCTTGCTGGTACCCTTCTGTCACATCATCACTTCTAGCGCTCTTCTCCACTCCACCCTGCCAACACTCTCTTCTTCACCTCCCTTCCACACTCTGCATTATAATGAAAAGTTGACTCTTACCCATCCGCCTTTGTCACCTCTATTCCTTACATCATCACCATTCCACTGTCCTCCCTCTTGTTCATATTTCTCTTGGGCTACATTGACTTCTGTACCGAAACAGTACTAACCATCAAAACCATCAAGGTGTTTCTAAACCAAAACCCTGGTTGGACAGGAATGTGTGGTTTCTTCTCAGGGTACATGATGCTGCCTTCAGTACATACAGGCAACAGGCTTGTCCACATGAATGCCCGGGAGGACTGAAAAATAGGCATTAGGGAAGCTAACCACAGTTACAAGCAGCGCATTGAGTGACACTTTGTAAACAATAACTTGCCATAGCATGTGGAGAAATTAAAACCACAACATACTACAAAGTTAGCGAAAATCCCTACAATAGACTGTAGTACCCACCTGTCTTAAATCCACCTCCATCACCCCTGTACTGAAAAACACAGCAGTTAAAAGCCTTGATGACTTAGTTACCCCAACACCAGTTGTTATGAAGTGTTTTGAGAGGTTCGTACTATCTCACATAAAGACCATCATTCCTGCTGATCTGGATAGCCACCAGTTTGCTTATCGAAAAAACAGATCTACAGATGATGCAGTCTCGACTGTGGTTCATACAGTACTGTCCCAACCGTAACACCCAGACACATATGTTAAGATGCTATTCATTGACTACAGGTCCACTTTCAATATTATAATTCCCCATAAACTGGTAAAGATTTTTTTTTAATCGAGATTAGCCACCTCATTCTGTTTATGAGTTACAGACTTTTTTACTCAAGACCACAAAATGTTGGAGGCAATCACACAATGTAACCTTCACGATGAACACAGGCGCACCACAGGGCTGTGTGCTTAGTCCATCCACTCCTCCATCACTATGGTGAAGTTTGCTGAATACCCCACTATAGTGGGATTTATATCCAACAACAAGGAGACACAAGAGAGAGGATGTTTAACATCTGATCAAGTGGTGTTCAGACAATCATGTGGTCCTAGACACTACAAAAACCAAGGAGATCAGTGTGGACTTTAAGAGTTCCAGAAACAACACACAGCCCCCTCCCCACATAAATAGTAAGAGGGAGATGGAAAAGGTCATCCATCCATAGTTGACCACTTATCCGAAATCGGGTCGTGGGGGAACTGGAGCCTATCTCCGTTCTCATTGGGTGAAAGGCAGAGTACACCCTGTATAGGTCACCAGTCTATCACAGAGCACAGTCTTGCTCAAAAACACACCGACAAGCTTCTCTGCAGGTGCGGGGATTCAACCTGCAACCTTCTGATCACCAGGCAACCGCTCTACCCACTGAGCCATGCCGCCCCTGGAGAAGGTCAATGACATCAAATTCGTGAGAACAAAAGAGAATAAAACAAAGGATCTCTGATGGTCCCTTAACACCCCCAACCTGGTGAAGAAAGCTCACCAGATCCTTTTCTTTCAAAGAAAACTCAAAACTGGCCAAACGTTCCTCTCAGTTCCTCGTTTCCAGGAGCACCAGAGAGAGTATCCTCTGCAATACTGTCCCACGGTGTGGTATGACCGCTGCACTGCCAAACACCAGAAGGACTTGGTCTGGGTGGTAAAACTGGCACAAGACATTGACTGTGCTCTCAAACCTGGATACAATGTATGCTAGCTGTCTACATACAAAGACTGGCAACATCAGTGAAGGGAAGAGATATGGGGCAGTTGAAGACCAAACTAACAGAATGACGAACAGCTTCTTCCCCAGAGCTGAGGCCTCCATCAACCCACAAACTCCCATAGCTGTTGGGGGCTGAGGTCTTTTTTGCCATGCATAAATGCCTTTTGTGTATTACATACAGATAGAAGACACTACATCGATTTTCTTGTGTAAAACTTTTTTATACAGCACCGTCTGTAGTGTCATTGTTTACTTGCCTCGTCCAAGTGCCTCATTTGATATAGATAGAGGACACCACCTCATCATATTTACCTTGTTTATTTACAGTGTTTATTTTCTTGTTTCTATAATTCATCTCGCTTTTGTTTTGATCCAGTTTTTCTATTGTTGCTGGTGTCCGAGTTACCAAATATAATTTCAGCGTATTCTTATAAGGACATTAAAGTGTCTCAATCTTGCCCTTTATTCTTGAAAATTGGTACCAGTGCACTTCTTCTCCACTCCTCAGGCATCCTCTCACTTTTGTACATTTTTAAACAATCTAGTTAAAAATTCTGCTGCCATCCATCCTAAACATTTCAATGTATCCACAGGTATGTTATCTTCAACAACTGCCGTTCCACTCTTCGTCTTCTTCATAGCTGCCCTCACTTCCTCCTTGCCAATCCACCTCACTTCCTGATTCACTATCCCCACATCATTCTACCTTCTCTCTCTCTCTCATTTTCTTCATTCATCAGCCTCTGAAGGTATTCCTTCCACCTTTTCAACACACTCTCCTCGCTTGTCAGCACATTTCTATCTCTATCCTTCATCACCCTAACCTGCTGCACATCCTTCACAGCTCAGTCCCTCCGCCAAGCTAATCAGTACAAATCCTTTTCTCCTTCCTTGGTCTCTAACCTCTCATACAACTCTCTATATTTATTTCCCTTTGCATTAACCACCTTTCTCTTCACCTCACATCACATCTCCTCGTACTCCTGTCTATTTTCTTCATCTATCCGATTATCCCCCTTCTTTTTTGCCAAGCTTTTCCTCGGTGTACTCTGCTGTACTGTCTCATTCCACCACCAAGCCTCCTTGTCTTGCTTCCCCTATCCAGTTGAAACATCAAGTACAGGTTGCTATGTATGAGGCTGCCAAGCCAAGAGTGGTCAGAGTGCCTATGTTAACTCCTTTCCACTGTTGAAAGTCCCTACAATGGGCATGGCAGTGTTAGAACTGGACCGACACAATTCTAGTCAGATTTTAATATTTTGTTGGCTGACAGGTGCAAATAGATAGATATGTATGTATGTATAGACAAAATATATATGAGAGAAAGTAGAGAATGTGGGGGATGGACTAAAGAGGGGAGGCGAGACATGACCAGAAAAGGTATTTGTGTGCTCAAAAAACATCATCGCTCCCACATCAATGTATATGCTTTTGTGTGTGTGTGTGTCGATGCAGGTTTCTATATGTGTGTGTGTGTCTTTGTCAAAGCATTTCATTTCAGCTCCATCATGTTATTGGATGGTTGACATTTAAATAAAGAGTGAGATTCCTTTATCTGTCTTTCTCTCCCTCTCTAATTCTGTTTCTCCCTTTTCCCTCTGACACTCTCTCCGTCACATGCCGATGTGCCACCCTCCTTCTGGGTTTTCCTTCCCCTCTCACTCCATCTTACTCTCTTCAAATCAATACCTGTGATCCTCACCATAAACCTTGCTATTAGATAACACCCCCACTCACACACACTGAAACTAGCACACACTGTACACACTACACACGTGCACATATATGCATGCACTTTCTCTCATACACACAGGCAGTCTAATAAAGTGCATTGAT
>OMLC01068242.1:7080-18951 GCA_900302585.1 Regalecus glesne | reverse complement strand
GTACTTACAGGCACATGTGCTTGTATTGTATATGCATGTGTGGGAGATGGTGCTTTCCTCTGCAGTCCCTATAATGGAGCAGGGGCATATACGTAGTCAGAGCCTCTGAAGAAGAAAGGGAGGGCATGTGCACACACGTGCACACACACACTTACAAACACAGCAACTCTTTTTGGGGTGATGTTTCCTGCAGCGTTTGTTTGAGGCTTTGATAATGTGACAACATTAATCTCATTTGTTTGTTTTGTGTGGAATTTTCTGCTGTCATTTTCTGCAGAGCATCTAGAGCACGGAGCATGCACTTGTCATGTAAACCCATAGAACACATTTCAAGATATGACCAGAAAAGGGCCATGAGACGATTATGAATGCTATCACAGGGAAGCTTTACAGTTGGGTTGCTAGGTGTTTTTGATGAATTAGTGAGTTATTTGATTAGATGTGAAAGCAACTATAGTAACTATTAAATACTTCTAGGTGCTTAGAGATTGCAGCTGTATTATATCAAATGCCATAAAACCAATTTGCCACCACTGTTAACAAGAGCATCTTTAATCTCTCTTTTTCCCTCCTTAATAGGAGCGCAGTAATTGTTTGAGGAACAAATCCATGTACTTTCGTTGGGATAACTTTGCTTTTGTAGTTGAACTTATCTGACAGTGAACATACAGCATGGATTTTCCAAACTACATTGGGGGTCATTGGCAACAGGCATAGATACAAGTCCATGAATACTGGGATGATATCCAGCACTTGACCTGTGCTCCCATCTATAGGGTTAGTGGTTGTGTCAGGAAGGGCATTGGATGTTAAATTTTGCTTACTCATCATGCTGGTTGACAAGATCATGCCTCGACCATATTGGTTGAGGCTCCATATTGGATAGGTGAAGGCCTGGGTTAACAACAACTGGTATTAGACCTGGAAACTGTAAAATCCACTGTGGGAACTCCTGAGAAACAGGTAACATGCTGAAAGAAGAAGAATTGGAGGTCATGAGGAACTCTCCTCATGCCAGAACTCTCCATGTATTTGTCCAGTTGCAATTCCACAATGTAATGTACATTTGAACATCATGATGAGATGGATGAGGACGCACTGGACAACATCCTCCCATTTTCCCAATTTAGTCTGTAATATCAATTACAGACATTGACTGTGAATTATACAATGGGAATTGTGGGGGGGCAACTTTTTCTTCAGAGTATGAAGGGAACCCACTTCAGCAAAGGCATGTGCTTAAGTAAACTGAAGTCTTACGAGCCTAACAGTATCTTGCTTGTTTAATGTAATGTATTCTGTTAAATAAGTGTACGAAACTCGCTAGCTAGATACTTACATTATCCTATAGCATTTTGTACAACGCATGCAAACATAGGACATGAGCCAGCCACAGATGGGAGTGATGTAGGCAGGCAGACCTAACATTGAGGTTTAGAAATGGTATGGTCCACTTTAGGGGTGTCTGAAATCACACTACCAGATTCTTCCAAATATGAATATAGGTTATATATTGTAATGTTCATGATTACAGGTAAGAAGGAGGATAAATGTTTCAAACCCCCTTGACCTGTTCTTATTGCCTCTTTTTTGGGGCGTCCAAGTCTCAATTAGGAGGCTGACTCTCAATCCCCTTGTGATTTGAAGCATGATAATAGACATACAATTATGTTTACATGCATCGACATGAATGAATGAATGGACTCATTTTCATGTATCCTTTTTCTGGTCTAGTGACCACTCAAAATGCTTTGCAATGAATGCCTCACATTTATCTGAGCACGACACAGGGTTCTGCTTTGGGATCATTGTCACAGTTTTTTTTTTCCTGTAAGATTGTTAGACCAATAATGTAATACTGAGAGTAATGACTTTTAGAGCCCCTTCAAACTCCAAAGGTACCAAACAAGGCAAGAAATGAGACACAAAATTCATCCATTTGCCAAACAGGTAATTTTATTGAATGTGAAAATTACCCAGGGGTGTTATGACGGAAAGTTATGTTTTGATCAAAGGACAATGGGCTTCATGGGGCTAATGACAGCAAAGTAAATATAATTATGTAATGCCAAGACTAAAATTGAGTTTATAGGTCATATATATTTCATCAGGTTTTTGACATATTTGATTTTTTTTGGGAAAGAAGTTTCTTTCAGAAACTGCGACAACCAGAAAAATGAAGTAACAGCAGTTTCCCCCAAATAGCATGCAACAGTGGCTCTTGCCAAATGTGCCGAGCCGTGACAAACCCGCCACGACAAGGTCAGCACCTGTGGCAACAAGAAGAGTTTTTTTTATAAAACAGCAACATACATACGTATCTGTCATGACACTTATGACCAAGCCTTCCAAATACATTGTGTTCAACAGCAGTGTACAATAAAACAGGAGACTGTCTATGTGGTGTCACCTGTAAGTTTTAGACACATGACTTAAATCTGCCTGCACTGAAATGGTACAAGAGCCATGAAAAGCCCATTGGCAATTTTTTAAAGCTTGTGTGCAAGAAGGGCAGAGAGCAGTCCTCAGTTTGAGCCTGCATATCTCGGCTGTGAGCCAGCTGTTTAAGGGCACAGAGCTGGGGTTTTTTTGCAGTTCATAAACAAAACATGAGACAGTTGCCTGTTTCTTTTTGACATGCACTGCAATATTTCTGTGCGTCTTATCTTAAAAAAAACCTCTCCCTCAGATGAAATGGCCTACAAGCCTACGCTAATTTGACTTGCATGATTTCCACATTATTCAACTGCAGGCTATATCTGGCAATGAGCCAAACAACACAAAAAAAGATTATTCCTATGCATCTTGACTTGTATTTGATTTATATGCAGGAATCCATCATGCACCAATGACCTTAACCCACCCGCTTCAAAATACAGTTATGCATGTTATGCCATGTTTTGGGCTCATTTTCATAGAAAATGGACCTTAATGGAGGGAAATTGAATTCTAAAAGACTGAAACACGCTCTTCCCTCGAGTATGGGCTGAAAATATTTTAAATAGGCAGAATTGGCAGCACCGTGTTGCAGCGGTAGGCACTGTTGCCTCACGGCAGGAAGGTCCTGTGTTCGAATCCCATCCCAGATTTGTTCTGTGTGGAGTTTGCATGTTCTCCCCATGTTCTCCCCTTCTCCTCCAGATGTTCCGGTTTCCTCCCACTGTCATAAAAAAAACCAGCACAGGCAGGGAGTACAAATACGAAATTACTTTGAAGCTATTATCTGGTACAGCATATTGAATGGTGACATTAATGTAAAAAGCTGCACA
The DNA here is from genome assembly GCA_900302585.1 of Regalecus glesne. Classification (NCBI taxonomy): domain Eukaryota; kingdom Metazoa; phylum Chordata; class Actinopteri; order Lampriformes; family Regalecidae; genus Regalecus; species Regalecus glesne. The sequence continues at coordinate 15,682 of OMLC01068242.1, read as the reverse complement.
TGGTCCCTTAAAAAACAGACAGAAAAGGCAGATGGGGAGTAAGAGGCAAAGGGAGTCAAATTTGTGGCTCTAATTGAGTCTCATGCTCTTTTCAGTAAAGTAGTTTGCACAGTTGCTAGTTTAGCGATGGACGACACGGTCTTGCAGCACTTTTCCTGGTGTGAGTTCTGAGGCGTATCGATTCGAGCCCCCATTTAAGCCCCCAGGGTGGTAGTTATGCCTTTAGCCAACAATGTGGAAGTGTAGGGGAAACTGGAAGAGGCACCATTATACTGTCGCTCTCGGGTTTTGACAGCTCGCTAACTGGTGTTCAGAGTAATCATAGCGTTGTTCTCTTACACTGCGAATGGCTTCCACTCAAAATGTCTGTCTTAGTTGTAGAGTGTGAATAATAGATGAATAATAAGATTACACATGTCACGCCATTTTGGTAGTTGTGTAAGCCGTCCTACAAAAAAATGAAGCTCTTTCTCGGCTGTGACCTCCCACATATGCGAGGAGCTGATTGAATTTGTGTGGTAGTAAGACAATGGCCAAGTGTCATTGATTTGCTCATTTGTCTTCAGGCAGTATAAAGTATTGTCAACATCAGTTGACACAACCCACACTTTTATCAATTCCTAAGAAATCCTCCATTTATTTTCAAAGCTATGTGTGCGTGTGTGTGTGTGTGTGTGTGTGTGTGCTCACGCACGCGCGCCCTGATGTAAGTTCTGTGCTCAGAAAAACAAATTACACGCTTAAATCCAGCTGTGGGAAATTTAACTTTTGGCTTAAAATGTATTCATTTGAAAAAGTGTGCCTAATTCTTGTGAAAGCTCTTTATTTTCCCTGAATGCTTCATGTAAGTATCTTTGTGCATGTGTAAGTTGAAAGTGCATCGATGCACTCCAAAAACTCTGGTGAATAATAGTATGATTGTGTGAGCACAGCCCTACTGCACCAGTGACCATTCTTTCAGGCAGATGGATATCTGTGCGAAAAAAATCAATGCGAAGTGTTGATAGGGAAATGAAAACTATGCGCCCTCTGACTCTACCCCCTCCTACTCACACAAATAGATGCAAATGCACACATGTGCGCGCACACACACACACACACACACACACACACACACACACACACACACACACACACACTTTGAACATGTAAGAAAATTCAGTTGATCAAGATGTAATTTTTTCCAAGAATTCCATAATCTACAAAAGGGTTAAAACAGGCAGATTTATAGTGACAGTTTAGAATAACAGATTATTTTGATAAACTTTTAAGTATGATAACTTTTAGGATTTACCTCAGACAGCTTTTTAGAAAGTCTCTCCTCTTGTTCTCATCTTTTATACTCAGATGTTCTTTATACTGGAGCAGCTACAGGTTACCATATAGAGAGAGAATACTTCTTAAAACCTGAATGTTTAATAATCGAAAGATTGATATCCTACAGTGAGCACTTAGTCTGGGCTAGAATGTATACAGTGTATTTAAGCTACAATCCTGAAGTTGATCTGACCTAAATTTTAAATAATGCATGTTGCATTATTTGAAGGTAAAAATTGCCTCTTTTCTTTTAGAAGAACCTTTTTATTTGTCATTGTAATAATGATAATAATATTTTTTCCCTTATCAGTCCCACAATGGGAAATTTGCAATTCTCTGCATCTGACCCATCCTATTGCATAGGAGCAGTGGGTAGCCACCATATTGTGCCAGGGGAGCCGTTAGGGGTTCAGTCTCTCGCTCAAGGAGACATCGACATGCTTTCTGCAGGACCGAGGATCGAACCTACAACCTTCCGATCGCCAGACAGGTTCTCTACCCACTGAGCTACGCCGCCCCAATTTTATTGTATGCACATACATACAATGAAATTTGTTCTCTCCATTTAACTTAGCAGTGAGCAGCTGCCGCACACGGAGAGCAGTTGGGGGTTCAGAGTCTTGCTCAAGGACGCTTTGACATGCTCAGTGCAGGGGCTGGGGATTAAATCACCAATCCTTCAATTACTAGATGACAACCCCACCTCCTGAGCTATGCCACCCCTAGATCATCTACTTTTTTAAATACACCAGACAAAGACCAGTCAAAAAAGGACATCTATTTGCATGAAAATGTTCCGAATTGTAGTTTGAAGTTTAGGCTGGTAAAATAGACCATAGCATTACAAACCGCCATGTTGTCCATCCTTCCTAGAGCCCTGAATGAAAGAAGAGACAGAGGGACAAGTAAAAAAAAAGCTCTTAAACATAAAAGAGAACTTCACTCTGTATTACTGATTGCTTTTGGGGGGGGCATGATTGCTCAGCAGCAGAGCGTATGGCTTCAAGTCATGTATCATGGCTTCAATCTAGCCTCAGGGTGTCAGGGAAGAGCATCCCGCCTTAATTCCCCCATGTCTGGTATATGAGGTATATGTTGTAAAGTGCTTTGTAAAGTGCTTCTATATAAAAATGAGTCAATTTACCATTTCCTGGCTGCCACACTTATAGAGCAGTGGGTGCCAAATTAAATAAAAAATGTTGACAGTTATTTTTCAAGATCTTTGTTGTCATTGTGCAACCAAAGCAAAACTACAATTCTGTCAGTCTCAAATGATGCAAACAGAGAATAAAAAGAAGGAAAATAAATATGAAATATAAAATATCACCAATTCTTAGCACAATAATCACCATGGCTGTTATCATTTCTGCAACAGTTTCTATAATAAGGCTAATCATCCAGTAACTAGCTGATAGAAAGTTCAGCTCTAACCTGAGCAGCTCCAGCAGGGCTCCCTGTTCCCCCATCTCCTTCAGATAATAGATGAAATGTCTCAGAGCCGTTTCTCTGGACTCCAACTCCCTGAACAGAATCTCTGACAGAAACACAGAAAGCAGCATGGCCATCAGACTACCATCAGGAGGTCTATGGGTTCATTACAAAAATAAGCAACTTCTTTTGTATTTCAAGGCTAAACTAGTGAGGAGTCTTACCTTTATTTAGGGACTTCTTTAAATAAATCAAAATCTGAAATTAACAACATAATATAACTGTTACCAGTGTTGTTACAATGTTGTATAGCTGTGCAGCAAAAACTGCAATCGTTTTAAATGTTTTTGAATGAATTTGAACAGAGAATTAAATGTCAGTATTACTGCTGTGATGACGTTTCCATCATTGGCAGCGACTGCCTCACTCAACAGCAGCAGTTTTTCCTGAAGAGAACGGAACCTTTCTAGAGAGACAGTCTGAAAGTAAACAGATATCAAATCAATGGAAAATAGCAACTACAACTCTTTCTTATTTAGCGATGAATTTTAGAGCTCCTGGCTGTTTTCTGTCACAGGAAATAGATCAGTATACCTTTCCTTGACGCATTCTTTTGACAGTCTGTTCAGGGGACCCATCACTGATGTAGTCCTATCATAACAAGATGATGCCATAGGTTATAGTTGATCACATTTTAATATAACCCTGCTATGCATGGGATATTTACCTTGTATTCAGATTTTGGTTTCCGAAGCTGTGGGGCGTAATGTCTGCTAGATGGGTCACTGAATGCTATGGAAGAGTAATAAATATGACATTTTTATTCTTAAAAAAATAAAATTTTGTCTGGAGTCAACTATGATTATACTCACACTCGGAGAAAGACTGGAGGCCCCCACCTTTGGTCTTCCCTTAAAGAGAAAGAGAAACATTTGCTGTCTGACTTGTATATGCCATTTAGATTGCTATAGTAAAAAGCTCCAGTTAATCCCCAAAGTCCCAGAAAGGAAAATAAGTCATCCAGACTAATACCTTTGAAAAGTGAACTGAGAGAGTAACCAGAACTATTCTTGGGGACTGAAGGCATTGTATCAATTTTAGGGAACCCTTGTTCTCTGGAATCTTCGGTAGACCATAGGCTAGAGGCAGTCTCTTTGACAGACCAGGAAATACCTGAGGATAATACAAAGCCTATAGTAAAACAGAAAAAATAGTGTTTAAACTAAAATCATGACATTTAGATCTCATCTCACTTCCAACAGGCTCTCCACTCCAGCTGACCTTCTCCACGTCATCTTCATCATCCTCTTCCTCTGCCAGGATGCTATTCACTGCCTTTTTAGACTCTTTAAGCTGTGGTGAATGTGAAAGAATTGATATATATTTTAGAAACTGATTGACTGAATGCCCCAGCTTTCTCCAAAGTAAAAAAGCCATGCTGTAACCCACACCCACTATTTCAAAAGCAACTCATGGCATCAAGAATACCTTTAAAATAGGTGTTCCCTCAATCAAAATAAACACCGAATTTAGCAGTCACAAAAAAATGAATCAGTTCATTTGGACACAATTTTTCATATGATTTCATTTCCTGAACTATTGAGCATGCATAAAGACTGATCCGAGTAGTACCAGTGTCTTTCTCTGCCACACTGAGTTTCACATGGAAGGGAAGCCCTAACCCTTTACATATTCAACTGGAAACAACTCCCTCATATAATCTTGTGTTGTACAGCCCACGTATGTAAAACTCATCCACCAACACAACAGACTGAATGCATTCTGAAAAGAAAGCCACTGAATATTTACAACAATTGATAATAGATAACACATTTTGCAGTCATGCTGTATTAGGCTTACCTTGTTGAGCTCGTCATCATCATCGTCAAACGTGAAAGCTTTGAATTTGGAACTGTTCCAATACTCATCTTCATCTACCTTGCCCATCATCATCTGAAAACCACATCAGCGTATAAACGTTGACTCGTTGGAGCATCATTACGTCTTGCATCGCAACAAAAAGCCGCAGACTGACCCAACAGCATAGGCCCTCGATCTATAGTTTATCTCATCACAAAAGCTAGACTTGCTTCTATTAACTATCCACAACGTAATTATGATGGGCGTCGACGTATTTAAAGTTCGATCGGAAGCTCGTGTAGTTATATCAAGAAAATAAAGTTTAATTTTAAATGTGTGTAAATGAAGGGGGTTGGGTTCAAACCTCTGCAAACAGTAGCTTGGTGGCTAGTAAGCTAACATATCAATGTATTTTAAAGCGATTTGAGTTTTGTTCTGTTACGACAAACAGATGAGCCAAGACTATTGCATAGCAGTGTGCAGCTTACCTAAATAAAAGCAACTCCGGGGCTGAAATATAGCTAGGTTAAGTTAAAAAAGTAAACATCCGACCATTTACCTTTCTGAATGCAAATCGGACCCGGGGCGCAGTGACTCCTGGGAGATGTAGTTTATATTTGAGGTGGCAGATTCTATAGTCAATATGTTGTTCCGAAAGACTACAACCCGTATTGTTTTGCTGACTTCCTGTCCCCGTTCTAAAAGGGTGCGCTCTACTCTATTTAAATGTATATATTTCAAAAGAAATTCAATAAAATGATCTCCAATAAAGAATTAAACATGTATTATATTGTTAGAAATTCAGGGTTACAGTCGGGTACCAAACCTGGAACGTCCACATCCAAGACAAGCACGCTAACCAGTCAAGTGTCTAGATGCATGCTTAGTATCCAGGCAACGGAATCACAAAAAGGCGAATATACAGGCTAGTGGCTTCTTTTCAAGGTCAGCAGTGTTCACATCCTTGACAGGGCCACTGGTTTGAAAGGGAGGTTAAAGAGGCCATTTATGTCAAGAGGAAATGACCACCATTGAACAGGGGTGGTGGCCTGTACATCTGTCATTTTATAGTGCCGTGATTGCAAATATACCTCAATGCTTTGTGAATGTTGCTCATTGCCATTGAATGTCGAGTCAATTACCCAACTTGCACATGAACCCAATGTATTATCGGTGTATTATTTATAAGGGGGTGGGAAGGGAATGAGTTCTTCTTACCCCAAGGGAGAGAATTCAAGTATATCGAGGTTTTATTCTCAAGTGAGGAGCATGAGTTGGACCAGAGAATTGGAGCTGCTGGAGTGGTATTAGGCTCCCTTTACCAAACCATCTTTACCAAAAGAGAGCTGAACCAGAAGGACAAGCTTTCAACATACTGGTCATTGTTTGTTCCTACTCTCACCCATAGCCATGAAAGCTGGGTCATGACTGAAAGAACAAGATCACGGATACAAGCAGCTGAGATGAGGTTTCTTAGGAGGGTGTCTGGTGTCTCCCTTAGAGATAGGGTGAGAAGCTCAGACATACGTGAGGGACTCGGAGTAGAGCCACTGGTCCTACAAATAGAAAGGAGCCAGTTTGGGATGGTTCAGGCATCTAGTAAGGATGCCACCTGATCGCCTCCCAAAGGAGGTTTTTCAGGCACGTCCAGCTGGGAGAAGGCCACGGGGTAGACCAAGGACCAGATGGAGGGATTATATCTCCACACTGGCCTGGGAACACTTTGAGATCCCCCAATCAGTGATGGTTGATGTTGCAAGGGAAAGGAAAGCTTGGAGGTCCCGGCTGAAATCTGCTACCTCCACAACCTGACACCGGATAAGTGGTGGACGATGGATGGATGGATGGATGGATGGATGTATGGATGTTCATAAGGGTGGAAATGCTTTCAGTCTGCTCAGACTTAACATGTCTCCTGTTTGAGTTAAAAAACATTTCTGAGTAAATTTCTGACCCAGTAGAACCAATTCACTTTTTTGTGGGAACCTTGTTTGTTGTTTGTTTTACATCAGAATATGTCATTGTCAATATATAGGGCTGTGGTAGCTCAGTGGTTAGAGTTAGACTTCTGCGGGCTCCACTCAACCGGGGGCGTCAAGAAGGGCATATGTCCTTAATCCACGCTAAGGTTAGTCTGCTTGAAAACAGCTGGGAAGACACCTTTAGTAAGCCATGAGTTAGCGTATGTGATTGCAGGGTTAATGGCTAGTGAGATGGTTTGTAGAAGGTAGGATGGTATTGGGTCCATCAGACAGATTGTGGGGTGATACTTCAGTGGAAGCTTGGCGATTTCCTCTCCAGTTTGAGGGTTAAATGAGGAGAGTGTGGCTTTGCTGGCAAGCAGCAGCCAACTAAGTTGGTCAGGGTCAGAGAACCATTTACTGATGGCAGAAACCTCATCAGTGAAGAACATGGCAAATGTGTCTGCAAAGAACAAAATGGCAGGTGGGGGATGAGGTGAACTAAGGAGTTAAAAGCAGAGAACATTCTCTGAGTATCTGTGGTGCCACAGATCGTGCTCTGATATTAAGTGGTCTTGGTCAATTTTAGATTGAAGGAGAATGATGCCAAGAGACTCGGATAAAATTTTTGACAGCACTTTAATATCTGTGGTGTTAGATGCTTTGCAGGTTTCTTGGTTTTACATTTTTAGCAACTGTCTAAATGAAGTATATTTCTATCATTAATACTATGCATCATTTGATTGGTTCAGTAAATTCTCAATCCCATCAGTGAGATTCTGTCTGGTGTTGTCAAGATCCTACTCAATTAAACCTGTTTTAAATACAGCTTATTTTAATTATTTAAATGAATTGATCTTCAGCCAGATACACAGACACACACACTCTGATTTACTTTTGGGTGGGGTCTACCACTCTACCCAAAAACAGTATGCCTTTTGTCTTCTGGTGATAGATAAAGAAGATGAAGGGACGGTTAATGGTGAGCCGAGGAGGAAGACTGGCAAAAACGTTGATTCCTCCTCCTCCTCCACCAGTGCTGCTGATCTCATCCACGTTGATGACTGCCTTGTGTAGAACCTACAATCATCAACCACATGGTAAGAAAGACAAGCCCACATGTAGACCATATCCACATATACCAAGACATATCACATAATCCCTCCTCTCTCCTCTCCTTTATTATGTAACTGACAGAAGATTCAGGCCTCAAGTCTAAAAAGACATGGGTACAGTGTGATGAAGAAGAATCCTTTTTACAAACCCTATGATCACTTTTTAATGAGATTATTTTTATTGAGCTCGTCAATTCATGGTTAACCTTACAGCATTGCAATAAGAATTAATCCTTCAAGAATTCTGTAAAGTTACAAGATATTGCAATTTACACTTTATTCAGAAAACTCATTAAGAGCCATGTAGCACTGAATTGTATTTTTCCTCCAGTGGAGTTGTTCTCTCCTATTGTTAGAGATCCCTTGGCAAACTGTTGGAAGTCTGCTTGAGACCTGATCCAGTTCAAGTGGACATGCAAATTGAAACAGGTTTCACCACCTTTTAATTTTGGGAAAATAACCTGTAGTGAAACATTCATGAAAGATGGGGTTTCACTCAACATTATAAGTTTACTGACCTCTGTGAGTTTGAGGCCTTTGGTTCCTGTGATGGGAGACAGGTCAGCGTCATCTTGGAACACTTGTCTGATGTCCATACCGGTCAGGATATCCTGGAGAGAGTAGGACCGCTCCAACAAAAAACGGGGCAACTGGACCTCCAACTTCCTGTAAACACACACACACAATCTCAACTGAATGAAATCACTGTGTTAATGGATTCATTAACATTATCCATCCATCCATCATCAACCGCTTATCTGAAATTGGGTCGCGGGGGAACTGGAGCCTATCTCCGTTCTCATTGGGCGAGAGGCGGGGTACACCCTGTATAGGTCACCAGCCTATCACAAGGCAGAGCAGTTAGGGGAACAGTGTCTTGCTCAAGGACACCTCGACACGCTTCTCTGCAGGACCGGGGAT
>OMLC01068235.1:0-10811 GCA_900302585.1 Regalecus glesne | reverse complement strand
GCATCTCCATTTCAGTCTGCTTTCTGGTGGACAGCCGATGGTGGCAGCAGGTCCATATTATCATCCTTCCATCTGAGGTCTAGACCCCTCCCTCAGTTACCCCCCCCCAATAGGGGGACCTCTTTAGGTCGGGAAGCAGATACCGCAGCACTCCATGCAGATCTCCAGACAGTCGGAGGACTCACAGCAAGCATCCATGATGCCACAGTCCATGTCGCAGGGGCAGTTGCAGTCATCGCCCATGTCGTCAATGCAGCAGCAGCAGCAGCAAGCCTCCGATGTGCAAATGCCACACGAGGCCTGGGAAACCACCATGTTGCAGAGTGACAGGAACTCACAGAACAGGCAGGCCAGGATGCAGTGGACGCAGCAGTCTGGAGCCCACCCCAAACCAGCCCCAGTGGTTGAGTTGTGAAAAGAAAAATAAAGGAAAATCATAAAACACATGTGATGTGCATGAACAAATGAGGAAGCATTTACACAAAATACAGAGTTGGGGTAGTCTTGGGATGCATGCTGCAGCGAGGATGGAGTGGAAGGATGAGTGAAAAGGGAAAAGATCCAAGGGTAAAAGAGTAATGACAAGTTATGCTCCAGTAAAACAGTTGATAAGATATAAGACTTGGTTGATCCTATCTGCTGGGCTGAAAGCTCATAGCTCAGGCCGTTTCTCAGTCTAAAAACAGAGTGGAGATGACTCCAACCATGAACTGTTGCTTGCCAAATACTGAGCCCACATCTCTTTTTACTGTTAAGCCACACAGATCTTATTGATGACTTAGCAAGCAACTAGCAAGAGCTGTGATTTACTGGAAGATAGATGAGCAGCACTAATTTGATCTTGTATAATAGTGAGCCTTCATCGCCATATGAAGGCTGTTATAACTTCTTCATAATTTTTTTATGATTCATAAAGTGCACAACCTAATTAACAGCATAATTACAAATCATTAATAAATCCTTTATAAAGCTAGACTTATCATAACGTGTAACAAAAGGACTGAAATATCTAAAAATTAACTGAGGGATGGCATAGCTCAGGAGGTAGGGTGGTTGTCTAGTAATTGGAAGATTGGTGGTTTGATCCTGGCAGAAGTGTCCTTGAGCAAGACATTGAACTGCTAAGGCACCGACATTGAATGGTGAACTGTCCATGGTGTTTCCCCACCATTTGCCCAATAAACACAGGGGATAAGCAGCATACGATGAATGGATGGAAATTAAAACTGAATACTCATTAGCAATTAAAGTCTATTCAGATGTGCATAAGGGAGAGCAGGAGAGAGAGACAGGAGAGTGCATTATTGCATGCATGGCAGGTTGATACAGGTGGAACGGACTAGCCATGTGGCAGTAAAGACTGGGGGCTCTCCACATGGGTGCAAAAAGGAAATCAAGGAAATTCAAAGAAACAAATTCCTCTCCTGCAGTTTTGATTAACAGATTGTTAAGTAATTGTGGCATTACCATGCAAACTCGCTGGCCTGATCACGTGAAGGTGATCAAGATAGCCAAATCCAAAAGATCTCTCCCTAGATAATTGGTGCACTAATGCGAGCAATGCCCACATCACTGATTAACATTTAACCTCCTTCTAGACTTGTATGTGGCTGGTGGTGAGCTGGAGCTATTGTTTCACACCTAGGATGACTCGACCTTTGAATTACTAATTGGCACATTAACCGGCTAAATGTTTCTGTGTGGATGAAATCCTAATCATTAGTTAAATTGCATTAATTGTAGTACATGGTCTACTTGAGCAGATGATAAGAACAGGAAAATATTTCCTATTTTCACATTTAAGCTTGAAACTATGAAAGGCACACACACACACACACACACACATATATATATATAACACATATACACACACACACACACACACACACACATATATTCTTTCATCCGCTGATGATTGTGTGAAGCATGAAGCAGGCTTGTACTACCCAAGATTGAAAAAAAAATCACTCGAATTGCTGGATTCTATGAATTTATATGATGTCTCAGAACAGCTATGTACCCGAATACTGTATAGTCACTCACTAAACTTTGACAAGTTCAAGATGCCTGCACTCTTATAAAGAGAACAAAGAATACTATGAATGTAAAACGTGATTTTTGTTGGTGTTATGATGTTTCAACATTAACTACTTTAGCCCACAGTTATATCTAAAGTGACTTACAAGAGAATCAGCAATTGACAGATAAATTATCTTGTGATCAATTGAGATCATAAGATAAGATGTTCTTTTATCAGTCCCACAAGGGGGAAATTTCAATAGATCAATCATAGATCAATAAACAGTAAATCATATACATGCATTTAGTGTGTATGTGCCTTAGGCATCAACAAGTCAGATTTAAGTGGCTGAAATGATACAATCAATGCCATATCCTAATGCAGAACGCATTGAAGCATGAAAATAAAGCACAAATTGTGAGTACACCACACCATGCACATAAAGCATTAGTAAGAACTCCTGATTGTGCATGCATGTTAAAGCTCAAAACACCGACAGGGAAAGTGAGTGAGAATTACTAGAGGTGAATCTTTTCACACTTTCTCTGATCACAGACAAGCCTCGCCGCGCTGGAGCAACTATCAAAATTACCGCATCGTACCCGATCACGCTCCGTAGCGACAAGCACAGACTCTTGCAGCTACCTGCTTTTTAAGCTGCGGCCGGCGCGGTGTCACCTCTTTGGTGTGTTGAAAAGAAATGATGTGGATGGATGCAGAAAAATAGCATTACAAACAGGGCCCATTTGCATGACTTTCATCAGCCCGTCTTGAGCTGTCAGATGGTGCCGTTACTGATTGGGTTGAGCGGAAGGCGAGAGGAGGAGAGTGTGAAGGATGGCATGGGAGGGCAGGCAGAAGACCGCTGGATGCTCATGTTTGATTAATCAAAGCAGAGAGCGTTTTTTTCAAAAGCGCTCAGGGCTGCAGAGCTGACCAGAAGCACTAGCTTACTGTGATAACAACAAAATAGATGGGAACATGAAACAAGCAAGTATGTGCACGTGCACGTGCCTGTGTGCGTGCGTGTGTGCTTCTGACAGAAGTTTGAACACATCATATCACCCTTATCTGAGGCCGTAACAGTGGCAGCAAGATGGGATGCAAGAGGAGAAAAACGAGTTGGTTATTCCAGCGTTTGGTTTTACATTGCTTTTTAGAGGATTATTGATGCCTTTTTCTAGTCTGTTCAGGAAATACGAAGTCTACCACAAATTCTAAACTTGCAGTATAGTGTAGGAAGGGCCCTGGTAGCTTAGTGGCAGAGCACACACTTTGGAAACTGATGAGTCAGATATTGCAGTTTTGAACCCACTGCGGGGCATCAGGAAGGGCATGTTGTCTTAAACCCCCAAATTCCATCTTCATAAGTCTATGTCCACCCCCGCAACATGGGGGCTAATCATGACATGGTAAAAATTGACCTCTCTGTAGAGAGAAAGAAAAGTGATATTAAAAGGAGTCAATTTACCATTTACTGGCAACAATTGTGTACTACAGCGACTATGAGAAATACAGCTATCAATTTGGAGCTCTGTGGCCACAGTTTGTGTGAGGTTTAACCTAAAAAAATCTTCAGAGTCCACTGTGGAAAATACTTTAAAGGACTCGCAGGATACTGTGAGACCAGCAATCACAACAGCAGAGCATGAAAGGAATAAGGACACAGTACACAGGCACCAACCACTAGCCAGCCATCTAAGCTATTCACTTGGATGTTAAATTCAACAGCAGCGATTAGTTTGAATCCTCGAGGGCCTGGCAAGGAGGTAAGGGACAAGAGGGGTCATGGAGCGTGCACAGGAGAGCCAGACGCCGTGTGCATCACTGTGAAGACAAAATGAACTAAAACCATCAACAAAAATCATTTCATGCAAATGTCTGTGTATTCGCCACAGTTGTGAACAGGTTGTTTACGACGAGATGATCTGACATTGTCAACAGGGGCAGAGAACGGTACTGGAAAAAATTAGATGCTTTGCAATGAGGCTACCTAGCCAATCATGTGACTCAGCGGACCAATGACAAACAACCACACAGAGGGAAGGCTTTTGTTTTTCTGAGTGTCTTCTTCCCTGTGAGGGCCAGATGAATTGTGCTTCGGTAATTAACCATATACATTCCCCAACAGAAGCTCTGGAATGCAAACTCATTTAAGTCGACTCAGCAAGTAAGCGGACACTTCTGTTTAACGTCAGAGAGCAGTCAGAATGACCAGAGTTTGCAGGGCCAAGAACCAGCGTCCAGTGCCCCCCCGAGGAAACAGTTCGAGACAAGCGGAAAGCAAGCATCCAAAAAAGGGGGAGTGGCATGACACAAAACAAGCTGGATGAGCCTCAGAGCAGCAAGCTGTGCAAAACATTCAATCTCCCAGAGAGGGAAAGTAGTAGAGAGAGAGAAACAGTGAGCCAGAGCCAGAGAGAAGGCATTGGGAATGCACAGAGGGTTCACATGGGTAAAAAGAAGAGAGGATGAGGGCTAGTCTGTTGAGGTCCACATGCAGTTTACAGCAAGTCGGTATATAATGCATGACAGAGAGAGCTCATGCCAGAGCACGAGATCCTAGACCACCACTAGCAGGACTAACAAGCACACACAAACACACACGCTCACACAGCTTTAGAGCTCATGTGGAGCAAAGGACTATTTCGAAGCAACCATGGCCTCAGTCTCAAAAGTCTCGGACCTAAGCAGCAGGAGATCAGAAGCCTTAATTGAGTACACACAACCAAGGGGGTAAAAACACACATAAACTGAACCACCCCAGTGCCAAATCGATGCATGGCTCCGCTTTCCTTAACGAAAGCAATGCTGTAAACGACTCCTCAGAAGCTGTAGCGTTATCACAGGTTGGTCACAGTGCCAGCAACGTGTGCCAAGAAACACTGGGATCGGCAGAATCCCCAGAGCTAGCCCCTTACCAGCTAGCGCCTTTTATTCCTGTGTTCAAGGGGCTGTTTAAGAGGCTAATTTCCCAGGCAAACAGATTATGTTAATCCATGTAAACATTAAAACACAACAGCTTGGCTGTTTTCCGGGGGGAAATAAATACTTGAGAGTGAACATATTGATTCAGAGAGCTCTCGTCTGCAAATAAGCAACACAAAAGCCATAATGAGACAGACTTACGCTGCTGGTGTGTGTATGTGTGTGTGTTTTCTACCCTCTTCTCTTGCCAGTGAAGATGTTGAAAACAAGATACCTGTTGAATATCTCACGTGGTTACATCCCACTTTTAATCCCCAGCACAGACAAAAGCATCTGCCCAACCTGTCTTGTTAGCCAGCAACTAACGGTTGCACATGTCTAACAAAACTCCACCAAATTTAATGCTTCTTTTCTCTTTTGTCTGACTCTCACCCGGCCAGGTGTAAATTTCTCAATAACACACATCATCACATCTTATTTTTCTGCCTAGCCTTGAAGTGAAAGCCAATCAAAGTGCATCAGAGGCCTCAGGCAAGATGATTTAATGGTGAGGGTTCTAATGTACCAAAAAAGAAAAAGTAAAGCCAGAAATTTAACAGACACGGACAGAAATAAACATGCAGACACACATGCATTGGACTTATGAGGAGCCATGCGATATTTCACTGTTAATGAGGGCTGAGGAGGTATTGATGGGACAGCGGGAAAGAGTCCAGAGAGGTGTGAGGGACCATGAAGGCTGCATAGCAGACTGGCCGTGACAATTAATGGCCCCCGTGCCCCTTGGGCTTGTCAGAGGGTCACACCTATATGCCTGACAGTAATAGACCAACCGATTGTCTTCATTACTGGACTCACCTCGGCCTAGTACCTGACAAAAGCAATGGTCTCGCTGCATCGCAAAGGGGCTCTCTGGGTTGCTGTTTATTAAAATAAAAGCCGCATGGGCAGGAAATGATTTATTTGAAGAGTGAATCATGTGAAAGGTAATGAAGTTCAATCGTTAAAAGGTGAGAGAAGGGGAGGATTTACTGTCGATGTCTTTTATACCAACTTGTGTTATTTCTTGAATGATATATTCTTGATATGAGCAAGCAAATGAGCACCGGTTAGGACACCTATGTATTTGTGACCTTGTGTGCCTTGCGCTGTCATAAATACACATGCATATGCATATTCTGCTCTCTGTGATATCTCCCCATATGGATACTCACCCTCTGGTAAGGGCGGTTTCTGAGAGCCAGTGGAACTGCCTTTGCTGCGGCGGCTGCTGTCACTGTTGACGGAAAGGCTGGACCTCAGCTTCCTCTGCATCTTCTGTGAGACGGGCATGGATGGCTGCTTCCTGGGCTGCTCCGACGTGGTCGCAGTCTGCTTTCCAGGCAGGCTCATCCCGACCATGGCACTGGCACCGATGCTGGCTCCGCAGGAGCATGTACACGTGTGCGGGACCCCGACCCCACCAACACCGTGGTGGATTCCGTTACCATTACTCAGCAGGGTAGTGCCAGCACTATGGTGGCTGGGGCTATTTTGGTTTCTGGCAGCATTCCCCTCGTTGGGCTCCGAGACTGCTGGCTGAGGCTGAGCTGAGGGAGAGAAGAGGGTATAGATTACTATTAAAAACATCTTTCTCTTGAAGCATGGACAATGGAGTCGGGGAGGGGTGCAGTAATTAAAACACCATAAACACAAATGCATTGGAAGCGCCTCAACCTCTAAAATTTAGAGGATATCCTACATATAGCTGACGCAAGGTTAGATGAAGAAAAAAGCATCAAATAAATAAAATTTGAAGTTCATGAATCTGCCGTTTTTCAGGCCCCGAATGCAATAAAATGAAATGATGCAATCAAATAGACCATAAATGGACCACATGTTCATTTTGACATCAGCTTTAAGAGGTAAGGCAGAGAACAGAATAATAAACACTTGCAAAAGATGAAATAAAACTGCTGCCGTATTACTTCAGACAATAGAGTACATCTAACCCCAAAGGATTTTGGTTTTTGAATAATGTAATTTTGGATGCATGACTTCTGCCAAAAGAAACATCTCATCAGGGTATCTATGATATTGTATATGCAAGCAGGAACACTCTCCTCTTCATTAGAACTCCAAGTAAGGTGGGAACATCTTAAAGTGATCTTCATACAATAACATAACTTTAACTTGCTTTCTAAGAGAAAAAGGTTTGTGCAGCCCTCAACGAGTTTTTCGCTTTTGTTTAATTCGTAACAAATGTGGCTTGTGATGGTCGGTTTTCACATACCAGGCACACAAATGAAGATATATTTTTCTCAGCCAAAATGAACGCGCCTGCAAAATCTCACAGCTAAATCACATCTCGGCACCATGTTCTCATATCATAATATCGATCTTATGGCAAATGTTGGAAACAGAAATGACAGAGAGCAGCAGGAGAGTACAGGAGCCTTACATGTGACAGGATCACAAAAGCCACTGCTGCAGGCTCAGAGGCGTTTGATGAGAACGGTACCCAGGTGGGTTAAGAAAGAGTGAGAGGAGGTAAAAGATAGATTAAGGCAAAATGAGAGAGAAAGAGAGAGAGAGAGAGAGAGAGAGAGAGAGAGAGAGGACGATACTGTGCATATACAAAATACCTGCTGCTTTTCCAGCAGTAATGACTTCAATTCCTCTCAAAGCTCAGAGATGGCCTCAAATAGTCCTTCTAAGTCTACGCGTGACAGCCATGAGAAGTCAGGAGACAGCGACCTGACTGATAAGAATGAGAAGGATGTGACTTGAGCAACAGAGGTGGCATTTTCCTGAGAGTTACACCTGCAAATTCAGCTCTACTGGGACTTGCGACTAACTTCCTCACACATCACAGCCTCTGCGTGCATGTGTTATGTGTGAGCGTGCATGCACAGGGAAGCAAAAGGTTGACTGTTTTACAGATTGACATTTTGTGAATTATTCATCTCTTTTTGAGTCTGTCTGTGCAAACTGCACCTGTTCATTTCGTCAATTCTACATATTCTATACACAAATTAAACACATCTTTCCCCTGGAACACAACACATTCACTCGAGTTTAACATCGTTTCATGCTCAATAATCCAGGTAGTCAAAAAGGTCAAAACAGCTTGAATCTTTTTATCCATTTTGGTATTGTTTTGCCAAAATCTGACTGTGAGCACCCTAATTCACATCTCAGTCCCTTACTGGAGATTTAAGTAGCATACATTCTGGACTCAGAGCTGAGGATAACATCCAGATGAATCTTTAAACGTCTTCCTGTTTGCTTAACCTACATTCAGATGACCCGATTCAAATCATTTTGACCAGTTTCTTGAGTTATGTGTGCAACCTGTCAATGGGAAATGCGTGCTTCTATAAGAGTGATCGGAGATGGATGCTTCCAGGCAAATACATAGAAATTATCAATAAACACGTTGTGCACCTGTCCAAAAACCTGCTGAACTCTGAAATAGAACAGAACACGAGGCTGGGAGTATCTTTTACTATCCGTTTCTGTCAGCACACCAACAAGCCCATCTACAGTTAAAGAGAGAGAGAGAGAGAGAGAGAGAGAGAGAGAGAGAGAGAGAGAGAGAGAGAGAGAGAGAGAGAGAGAGAGAGAGAAAGAAAGAAAGAGAGAATCGGGCCCTTGTGCTTTTTAACAACACATCACCCTGGGAGAGGCCGGACGTGAATGTGGATGTAAAACAACGGCAATTAAAAGCATGCACTAGGCTTTGCCTCCTGCTCATTCAGGGGTCTGCTTGCTGCTTCCATAAACAAATATAGACTTTAGGGATCAGAAATACGTGCAGTTTGAATTAGACAACTTGGACTGCACAAGAGAGAATTCATTATGCAGTGATTTGAGTCCAGGTTGATGGATCTTCCTCTTAAAAACACAAAGCCTTGCAGTCTGCCCGTGACACTGTGGAGGAAGACTGAGGATTTCTAACAAGGATACTCCAATCAAGTTACATTTGTTTTTGTTTTCAACTTTTACCCTTGATAGCTACAACAGACTAGATACCTGGTGTCTAATCTTCAATCTTCTCTCATCCCTGTGTTTTACATCTTTGTGATATCTTGCACTTGGTAAACTTAGACAACAGATCAATTGTCGGGGGGGAAAAGAAAACCTGATGGAGAAATGGTGAAATTTTCTACAAGCGGCAGACATGTGCTAAGCCCTCTTATCACACTGAGCATTCATTTGATCAAATGAAGAACATGCAAGGCTTCATGGCACCAAACTCCACTCTTCAGGATGACAGCAACTCACAAAATCAATTGCCCATAGCTGCTAGCATGATAGAGAAGGTCCGTTTTCTCATTTGGGTTAAGGTAGCTGACTCATACACTCCCACACATCTCACATGCTAACACAAAGGGAGGCATAGCCCAGGAGGTGGGTGCTTGCCTGGTAACCAGATGATCGGCGGTTCCGTTACCAATTCCTTCAAAAAGCATGTCAAAGTGCCTTTGAGCAAGACCCTGACCCTTAACTGCTAGGGACAATAGATAGAAATTAGCCAGCTGGCTAAATCTTCTGTATTTAAATTTGACTCTGAATGTTAAGTAATGTGCGTTGTCCCTATAAAAAAGGAGATTAAATGTGCAACACACACACACACACTGGATAAGGCTGGAATAATCTGGGAAGCATAATAACCTCTCTCTTTTAGAATCTCAAGCTTTAAATTCAGCAAAGTATAAATAGTGAAAAACCACTTTGTGAAAACCTTGAGCAAATATGCGGCCACTCGGGTTTACAACATACTGCAGGGCCCCATGAGTGGTCCGCATGCTAGTCTGGAGAGAGCTGTGCTCGAGGAACAGGTTCCTGGACACAGACCATCAGACACGGTCTCTATTTTTATCCCCGTGAACACGGTGACTGAGATGAATGGACAGAGAGGAGTGATATTCATAATCATTGATCACCATAATGATGATGCTGTCATAGATGGGGATGACGGACGCACACAGCCCCCCGTGAGACAAATGGGGACATAATGGGATGAAGCAGAAATACAGTAGGCGTCGTTGGAATTATGTCGGAAAAGGTCACGTTTGGGCATCTGTAAGTAACATGGCTCTGCAGTGCAGTAAAAGAGAAAAATCAGCAGCACGGTCCAGGTACCTCCTCGACGTTATTTCATAGTACAATTTAACTTGGCATAGCTCAGTAGGTAGGCCGGGCGTCGAGCAATCGTTGATTGCTGGTTCAATCCCTGCCCCCTCGATGTCAAGGTGTCCTTGAGAAAGACAATGAATCCCTGAGATAGAGCAGTAACCTGTCCAGGGTGTTTCCCCACCTTCTGACCAATGAGGGCTAGGAAAGGCTCCAGCATGCCTCTGTGAACTGACTTTGGATATGTGGCTGATAATAGATGGATATTGACTTGGAAATAGCCAGTCAGCGTGATTGCAACCGGTGATGAATGAAAACTTGAAAAAATGTTTTCATATAGCTCGTACATATCGTCACCAGATATCTGTAGGCAAAGCAACCCCAGTCCACTGTCACATGTTTCTAACGGTGAGGGTGCTTTTGGCTTCATTATTCAGCGAGCTGTAAAGTCGTTATAAACATCACCAAAAGGTAACATCCGCCCTCAACAAACCTCATAACAATCTCACAAACAGGCTGAGCACCAAGTCTGCTGATAATGAGCTGGGAAAACTTTGCAGAGCTGATAAGATGATATAGATGATGCGGGCCTGCCGTAGTTGAGCAACACGGATGCTTTTAGTTGAGCCTGCATCAAAATTTGATGTGAACAACTCCCAACAAGTTTAAAAAAATCATGAGCAATTAAAATGGAGGAGTTGTGCGGTTTACCACAAGCATGTAGCGCCGGGTAGGTATCCTGACA
>OMLC01068233.1:0-10621 GCA_900302585.1 Regalecus glesne | reverse complement strand
ATATATTTTTCACATGTCATCATTAGTTACCAGACTCTGCAGTGGGTTTGAACCTGCTGCCTCTGGCTCATCAGTTCCCAAGACATGCGCTCTACCATTTTTCATGCAGTATCAGTATCAAAAAATATTGGACATATAGTTGGAAGCAGACAAGGAAGTAGATTGATTACAATGATTATGGAATGACCCAGATGTGTGACAGGCTTGTTGTTTCCACATACAGCTGGCGTGGTGCTATGATAGAAGCAGACCAGGCTACAGAACCTCCACCTTCTACCAATGAGAGAGAAGCTGCAGGGGCCCCTTTGTCTGCCAATCCTGTTGATGCCATCCCTCCAGCAGCAGGTTTGAACTCATTCAAAAAGAAAGCGTCTAGGGTGAACCTTTTTACATTTGCATGATTAAATGTTCATCTTTTTAAAAATTGGCAATCTGCTACAAAGCAGGTCCCAAAGACAATTAGCAGCAAGCTATTAGGGCTGGTGTCCACTTAATGGAGACCACTGAGCATTTTGCAAATTGGTTGAAAGCTGGCCCAAAGCTGCAGAGGCGGGAGTGGGATTCAAATGCTCCCTGATACCATGTATTCCTCGGGGTGGAATGATAAATGGTTTAGTCCAATGGGCTCGGTAAGGTTGTCAGTCAGCTGAACCCTTCACCTGATCCTTGACCCCTTCCTCAGTGAGGAGTCCATTTTTATGTCATCATTACACCCACATGTTTTCAGGACATGGACATAGAGTTTAGGGGATTAAGGCCAGATGCCCTTCTTAACTGCAGGCCGTGGGTTAGAACCCGTGACATCTGACTCGTCAGTTCCCCAAAAATGAGCTCTACCATTGAGCCACTGTGGCCCCAAGCCTCCCCACAAAGTTCTTTAAATGTGTTCTTGGAAGCATGAGATGATGTCTTAGAAGTTGTCAATACTTTCTTTATCTTTATTATTCCTCCTACTTTGTTAAGAACTGAGATGCCTCTATTATCATTCACTACAGACCCTTCTCAGGTCTCTCTTCTCACAGAGCCAAAAAGAAGGATCTTGAAACCCAACCTCCATCATCATTATCCATCTCTTTCAATATTACATTTCCCAATAATAGAGTAGTTTTCTCAACAGCTCTCTGAGATTTATTGAGACAAATCCTCTTTCCATGTCTGAGAGTTGGCTTGACCATGCAGGAGTAGTGCGCGATTTGGGACTTTTCAGACAGACCTCCTTGGTGGACTTAATCCCTAAAGGAAACTAGCAACACATCTAGTAACTATATTGTGGGGGTCTTTGAGAGAATGTCTGTGGTGGCATGAATATATTCATGGGGCATTAAGCTATTGCAGAGGCTCAAACCTATCCTGACCTTCCTTCAAGACTACTACCGCTTTGGGTGCGAGACTATGATTAAAAGAAAACCCGTCTGAGGCCCATCTATTCCTCTGTTCCTTTAAGATGAGACATTCCTCAGCTCTGAACAGTGTCAGGGACAAGCAGCAGCACATTTCTTATGGAAAATATCAAAAAGGCCAGTTTAACAGAGAGAATTCCAGGAGGAACATTGCTGTTTTGCCCTTTTTTTGACCTATGATTTGTCTCCTTGTCTCTCGGTATCTGTTTGTATTTATTTATCCATGTGTGCAGTTTCAGCTGGATCTGTGAACAGACTGGAGGCCGTACGCGAGGCCTTCAGACATGCCTGGAAGGGGTACAAGGATTACGCCTGGGGTCATGATGAGCTCAAGCCCATATCAAAATCCTTTGGGGAGTGGTTTGGCCTCGGCCTGACTCTGATTGACTCACTGGACACCATGTGGATTCTGGGACTGAAAGAAGGTACAGTGAGCCATATCGACTGTTAGAGTCTCTGAGCATACCGCGAGGTCTGGTCACCATGGAGATCGAGGCACTACCTCTGTTGGGTTTGGTAAATTTATGTTATCAGATTAGATTTTGTTTTTCCTTATTTGTCTCTCGGTCTTGCTGTGTGCCTCTCTTTGCTTGCTCTCCTTGCTCTCTGCCACCTTGTGTTTATCTCGTCTTTTTTCATCTTTTCCCCTATTGTGTGTTTCTACTCACTGCCATGCTTTCTCATTTCGTCTCTCCCCGTGCAGAGTTTCAGGAGGCGCGGAATTGGGTAGAAAAAGAGCTGTCCTTCTCTAAGAATGTGGATGTGAACCTTTTTGAGAGCACCATCCGCATCCTAGGGGGTCTGCTGAGCGCTTACCACCTAACAGGAGACCAGCTCTTCTTCGAGAAGGCCGTGAGTCAACCAGCCGAAAACACTTCCAGTATCGTGTTTCCATCCCTTAGTGCGCTTGGTGTTGAACACCAGCCAATGCATCAAAACATAAAGAAAAATGCTAACGATTTGTAATTGAGTGCTTTTTTTTCTCGGGGGGAACAAATATTCATTCATTCACTAAGTTTTATTTTCCTCCGTTTTCTCTAACAGAAGGACATAGGGTCCAGATTGATGCCTGCCTTCAAAACGCCTTCCAAGATTCCCTTTTCGGATGTCAACATCGGGAAAGGCACTGCCCACCCTCCCCGTTGGACATCGGACAGTACCCTAGCTGAAGTCACGAGCATCCAACTGGAGTTCAGAGAGCTCAGCCGCCTCACACAGGACCCACAATATCAGGTCAGCACACATCCCCCAAGCGCCATCTTGGTCCGTGTCCGGCCCCACCACGCGGGGACTGATCGTGACACGTGAGACGGACCTCTCATTACTCCTTACGTTACCAAGCTGTACACGTCATGCCGAACCCTAACACAAGCACGCACCTTACCACTTGGGTGCAGGTGTGTGACCCCAGATGCAGGAACAAATATCAAGCTCCCCCAGTAACCAGCTATGTGTCTGTGCTCCTCTCCCCAGGAGGTGGTGAATGAGGTCATGAAGCTGGTCCACAAGTTGCCAGGGAAGTACGACGGCTTGGTGCCAATGTTCATCAACACCAACAGTGGCCAGTTCACCCACAAAGGAGTCTTCACACTGGGTGCTAGGGCCGACAGCTATTACGAGTACTTGCTCAAACAGTGGATCCAGGGAGGCAAGACGGAAGACGAGTAATGATGCTTTATTTCTGCATGGGATGTCTCTGTGCTCTGTAGTGAGAGCAGTGAAATGTCGAAAAAAAATCAAATCCTGCAACTTCCCCTTTTTACAATCAACCCCTTTAAGTGTTCAGTTTGGCGAAGTCCCAGCGGCCACAGTGCCGAAGAGATATTAAAGACTTGCTTTTACTGAAGTTTTGTGATTTACTACGGTCAACACTGGCAGTCTGACAGTCAAAGTTAGCACATACCTGCACAGTCATACCGTGTTTGGGACATGGTGAGATTAAAGCTTTTCTAGATCAGGTCAGGCTGATGTCGGCTTGTCTTGTTTTTTTGTGCATTTTGCAGCCTGCTGGAAGACTACATCCAAGCAATTGAGGGGGTGAAAAAGCATCTTTTGAAACAGACGGGACCCAGCAGGCTGACCTTTGTTGGTGAAATGTCCCACAACCGATTCAACCCCAAGATGGTAAGGACGACGCTCCTCATATGTACATACGACAGCTAAACAAACCCCACAATGATGCCAGGACATGTACAAATTCCTGCGCTGTCATTTTTAGTCAATCAGAGTCGAACCAAATCCAGTTACTCCAAATTTCCTGGATTTCCAGCTCTCGTCTCTGTACATCTAATTCTCCCTTTTCCTGCCACCTATCCACATGTCTTCCACTCAGGACCACCTGGTATGCTTCCTACCAGGGACTCTGGCTCTTGGAGCCCACAACGGCCTCCCTAGTGATCATATGGATCTGGCTGAACGGCTGATGGAAACCTGTCACCAAATGTATGCACAGATGGAAACTGGGCTGAGCCCTGAGATCGTCCATTTCAACCTACAGCCACGTGGGCGTGATGTTGACGTCAAGGTGAGGGAGCAAAAGCTGCAGGTTCAGCTCAGATTTAGAATGTATTCATTTGAAGGTAACAGAAAGATGCATTATGCAGTAATTCACGTGATTTGTTTCAATCTTAGTCCGTTTAAGTCTGTTTCGTGCCGCTAGCACTCATCAGCCCCAAATCTCAGGAACAAACTTCACCGCCCATTAGATCTGCAGTCTCTAGAGGCTTTTAAGCAGCTTCTCAAAGCCCATCTTCATATGCAAGCCTTGTTATAGCCTTGGTCTCTAGCTTGGTCGATTTCTTTCTGTGTCATGTTTGAGTTTAATTTTATGCATGTCATCTGTCTACTCTTGGCTTAATGATCGTATGTAAAGTGCTCTGCGACTGTGCTTTTAAAGTGCTGTGGGAATAAACTGACTTCTCTCCCACCAGCCTGCAGACAGACACAACCTGCTGCGACCAGAAGCAGTGGAAAGTCTGTTCTACATGTACAGGTTCACGAAGGACACCAAGTACAGAGACTGGGGTTGGGAGATGCTCCAAAGCTTCAACAAGTACACAAAGGTACCATCAAATGAGACTCGGTCCATCCCTCCAGGTCCCTCAGGCCATTTCCTCAGTCATATGTTTCAATTGTTGGCTTTGTGTGCTCAGAAATTGTAAAACGTTTAAAAGAGCCACATCTGGACCCGTCCCGACTGACCCACTTCCACACTCCTCCCAGGCCAACCAGGGTTTCAGATGGAGTGAAACCATCAAGGGACCTAGTCATCATTTCTTAAGCCAACAAAAAAAAAACAACAATCAGATTCTAGTGGAACTGAACAGAACTGTTTGTTGTACATTATCATTTGGTCTCAGTGCCCTTCAAGAACAGATTTTCCAAACATGCGCTTCATTGTCCAAAAGGAAAACAGGCGGTCGGTTTTGGGAGAGATGGTGTGTTTAAATCCTTCCTGGGTCCAATAGAACTTCTGATTAAATCCGTTTGTTCTTTTTTTCGACATTTCTAGAATGCTGCCTGGTGCTGAATTGTCTCGTCAGGCCGTTAAACATTTGTGAGTTTTCAATCACAAAAAAGCAGAAATACATGGTAAAATCTATTCACCAGGAATGAGTCGAATCCATGTTAAAGCAAAAAGGAACCAACAAATGTGATTGCTTCCAGCTGTAGCACACATTCAAGCTTAAGTTCTCGCCATTATGGAGTTCAATCACAAAACACCGCGGGGGTTGTTTGTTAAGTTTCCAGCGGGGCTAATGATATGCTAGTGATAACAGCATGGCGGTGGGCATCCTCCCTATTCATAAATGGGGATTAGCACCTCACCTTACCTGATTGAGCAATCTTGACACCACCACCTCTTTTTGGCAATCAGCATGTCCCACAAGACTCATCAAAGCACGCCGCTGTGCTAAAATACCACCTGCTCTGGCATCGCGGTGCCCTTCCCACATGTGACTCTGCCTCACGGGAAAGTTTCATCGACAAAGTATCTCAAAAAGTTTGTTTTCTCACTTTGCGTCAGTGCTGTGATTGGAAACGGACATTCATAGGCTTCTTAAGATGCTAGGCTGAGTGGTCTGTAATTACAGACCTTTTGTCACTGACTATATTAAAGGGCCAGTTGATTTGGGATCGGGACAGAAAATACAGCCACGACATGATGGACTAGAGGATGATTACAAAGACATCTGGCTCCAGAGTTGACAACCTCCTCTCTTCATATGTGAAGCTCTGCCATGGAACACTTTAACTGGCTTTGCCTTCCAAGCCCTTCTTGTTGGTGATCCGTTGTGTTCGCACACGGCCATGGGTGATGCACTCTTATTTAATGTTTATGTATTGATTTGATTTATGTTTTGATCCACGGTGGTTTTAACCGGGGTCACTTCAAGTGGCCAGTTGCACATTGCTACACATGTTGTCCAGAAGAACTGATGGAACTTTCTGGAGTTTCCTTACCTGGATTATCGAGCCTGCGTCACAACATTACCAGTTCACATTGTGCAGGACATTCTTAATGTTCCCTGATGCAGACATCCATAGTCCTCATGTGTATTTGACCCCCTTTTCCTTTGTCTTTCTCTTTTAAGGTATCCAGTGGTGGCTACACTTCTATCAACAACGTCCGAGACCCTGTGAACCCTGGACCGCGGGACAAGATGGAGAGTTTTTTTCTGGGTGAGACTCTCAAGTACTTTTATCTTCTTTTTTCTGATGACAAGGAGCTGCTGAGTTTGGACAAATATGTCTTCAACACTGAGGCCCACCCTTTCCCCATATGGCCCTCCCCTCCCAAGTGACACATTGCCAGAGAGGACATGTCTGAAAACGGCCATGCTACAGGGTCCTGTGCTCCTCCGGGATCTCTCAACGAATCAGAGACTCGTTCAGGAATTGTCTGAATCAAACTGGTGAGCATCAGAGAACATTGGAGAACGTGGCAACTTGGCCGTCCACAAGTACTTTGAAGTGTTTCCATGTGAGGAAAGTAGTTTTGGGGGTTTCTTTTATTTTTCTAATCGTAAGAGGTTGAAATAGAGCCGGTCTCTAAACAAAGTGATATTTCTTCCTTTTGTTCTGGAAGTCAAAGGTCATTTGTTGCTAACAACAAAGTCAGATGTGGGTGAGTGCCATCGTGTTACTGTGTTGGGGAGAGAGAAGGCTGTCAGGTTTCAGGGGGACAGGACCGTCGGTGTCAGCTGTGTCCCTCCCCTGGCTTTAGATTTGCTCTGTCAGATGAATCTCCATACTCCCTGCAGGTCTGACATCTAGGGAGGGGATGATTGTGTAGGAAATGATTGGATGATTATTATGCATGGCATTTGGCATAGCTAGGACGGTGTCTAGTAATTGGGGATTGCTGGTTTAATTCCCCGACCCTGCAGAAAGCATGTCGAGGTGGCTCTGAGCAAGAAACTGAACCCCTAATTGCTCAGCAAGCGCCAGGCGGCTGCTGCGCTCGCTGCTTTTACACAGTAGGATGGGTAATAAAGAGATATGACGTTTACAGTTAATCTGCTGTGAACATTTGGTGTGACCATTCCAGCCCATTCGGCTCTTTTCAAACACTTTAGAGATATTAGGCCTTGAACGGCAGATAAAGTCACAAGCCGACAGCCATATTTGGTCAGGTGTTGAGACGATGTGAGGCCACCCGGCCTCAGATCACTGTTATGGTCAACGCTCTGGACCAGTTGAAGGACCGCTGTGAACAAAAGGTTTGCACATCCACTCTGAAGTTAACTGTTGTGACGGGATGTAAACCTCACCGTCTGAAGTAGATCCTGTACGCCCCGTTTTCTCCAGTTGAAGCTATGATGAGGGCTTCAGGGAGTGGTGCCAAGCACAACAAACCCAGCCATGTGGCCCTCACGGAGCCTCACCACTACCAAGCTTCCAAACACATCATGTTGCTGTGGCCATAGATCGAATATGACTTTTATTGAGTAGGAAAACAAACATTTTGGTATCAAGTTGAAGTAAAACAAGCCATATTTGAACATGTTTGAAAGCTATGGTTAAACAATATTTTGACCATGATCTCAGCCTAGTTACCTCAAATCTGGTCATTGAGGAATCATTGAGCACTTTTCCTGAATATGTCAGCAAATTTTATATGAAGTTGTTTAAACCTCGTACTGTGGTATCCTCCCACCATCAAAGACACATGATGATAGTGTTAGTACTCTTGCCTGTGCCCCCTGAGCAAGGCACTTGAATGAACTGGACTCTGTCCCCGGGCGATGCTGCTGCCCACTGCTCCTCCATGGTAGGTTAAATCCAGAAGATCCATTTTATTTTAGCCGACAATGACAAAATAAGGTGATTTTCTTCTTCTTCTGCTGATAAAATAACTAACAATCAGCAGTAAAAATTATTAGAAATTATTTTGGGTGGGGTAAAAAAGGGCCCCGCTGGGCATTAAATCATCACATGAACATGTTCTAAGCTATTAGTTGTACACTTCCTTCTAATTCCAGAGGGTAATAATTTATCATATCACTCTGCATTTTCTTTTTCACTTGCAGTGGTTTTAAAGTTATGTTCTGATGGTGGATCCCATCTGATGGAATGAAGGAAACAATAAACAGATGTTGAGATTGAATTTAAAAAAAACAACAACTGAGTTCTAAGTCACTGGATGCTTTACAATCACAAGTATTTATTTGTTCCAATGATGAATGTTTGCCATAGTGCTTTGATTTTATATTTTACATTTATGATATATTTTATATTTATATTTTCTATTTGTTCTATGTTTTATATTTACATTTCATATTTGTTTTACATTTTATATTTATATACAATATTTTGTATACTTTACATTTACATTTCTTTAAAAAAATTATATTTGTTTTATATTGTCATTTGAGAAGAACACTTATCAGCGAGTGTCTTTTTGCACACTCAATGATCCAGGTAAGGAATTCACAAAAACACTGAATCCGTTCCTTCTGGGCACGTTTCATTGAGAGAAACGACTCATCACTCATACAGGTGCCATCTTCAGTTTGAGATGACACGACGCCAAACACTCGACATGTCAGGCCAGTCCTCAGCAGTCCAGCTCCCCTTTCTCCCTGTTAAAGGTTGTTTAAGGGAGTTGTTCCTTATTTGATGAGAGGGTCTTAGGACAGGATGTTGTCGCGTCGGTGTAAACCTCACCGAGGCACATTTTTAGTTTGTGATAATGGGCTTTACAAATGAAACTGACGAGACTTGCCTTGATTTGAATTGTTCTGTTCCACATCACACCTCTATTGAGCAGTGGAACACCAGGAGGCAGCAGAAAGCATCCTGCTCTGCAGGGGACCTGCAGTTTACTGTGTATGGAATCTAAACCACTTTGATTATAGTGCATCTGAGCACACACGCACACACGTTCGTGTGTGTGTGTGTGTGTGTGTGTATGTGTGTGTGCTCATCTTCGGATACATTAAATAGATGGATGGGTCCCTGTGGAGTAAAAACAAACACGAGGGTCATGGAGTTTGATAATACTCCCTGCGTCATTTGTCTTGAGATAAACCACCCTAGTGTATTAACAAGTAAAGCGCTCATGGATGCGTCCATGAATTTGCTTGCTTATGTGCCTGACATGCCATTAGGCCTGATCTGATACCCTTGCCCTTGGAACAATCTGACCAACGTGCGTATCATGATGAATAAAGAAAATCTCCTTCGTCGGGACAGCGGAGGGCAGTAGTAGCTCAGAGGTACAGCGTGTGGGTCTGACAAGTCAGATGCTACAGGTTTGGACCCACCGCAGGGTGTCAGGAAGGGCATCCGGCCTTAATCCCCAAAGCTCCATCTAAATCCATGTCCACCAGCACAACATGGGGAGTGATAGTGACACATAGATATCAACCTGTGTGTCCTTCATAGGGACGGTGCTTATTAATGAACATTCAGAATATGAATATGCCAGATTTAGCCTCTAGGGTAGTTTTTTTAATCTGTTGTCCCAACCCGTTAGGGACTCGGTGTCTTATTCAAGGACACGTTGACACACATTCTGGAGGAACTAGGGATCAAGCCACCAATCTTCCAGTTACTAGAGGACCGCCTTGCCTGCTGAGCCCCACCACCCTGACTAAGACTCCTTTCCCTGGACTCTGTCATGACTGTTTACGATGCCTGCTTGTGCACAAGTTTTCCAAAGGCCTTACAAAGTCATTTTGGTCTTGCCAACGTCCATCCATCCATCCATTGTCAACCGCTTATCCGAAATCGGGTCGCGGGGGAACTGGAGCCTATCTCCGTTCTCATTGGGCGAGAGGCAGGGTACACCCTGTATAGGTCGCCAGTCTATCAGAGGGCAGAGCAGTTCGGGGGACAGTGTCTTGCTCAAGGACACCTCGACACGCTTCTCTGCAGGTGCAGGGATCAAACCTGCAACCTTCCGATCGCCAGGCGACCGCTCTACCCACTGAACCACGCCGCCCCTTCTTGCCAATGTGTTTATCATAATCTATAACAATATCTCTTCTGATTCCAAATTCAGATCATGACACAGGAATATTATTTTGCGGGTGATGAGAAGAGAAACCAGTTCTCGTCGTTCCACTCTCCCAGAGTTATCGTTGACCATAACATGATGCTGACGTTGGCTGATTCTGGTTGTTTGGCTATAAATAATCCAACAATCCAAACTCAGGTTCAGTCTGATTTTCAAGGCAGGATTCGGGAAAACTGCTCCTCATGTTGGTCTCAGTAACTTGTTTTGATGAAAAGTAAACCACAGCTTTCCAAGTTTTATTGCCTGATCTAAAATGGAATATTTCCAAAAATCCAGCAATTTACTTTCCATCTCGTTTTCTCCTCCATTACATCCTCCATGTTGGCATTATCAGGTCCTTTCTATGTGGAGTTTGCATGTTCTCCCCATGTCTGTGGGCTTCCTCCCACCATCAACGAGACATGCTGGTCAGGGTTAATACCCCTGCTTCTGCCCCTGAGCAAGGCAGTAGGAAAATAACTGGAGTTGGTCCCCGGCTGCTGCAGATGCTCACTGCTCCTATACAACAGAATGGGTTGAATGCAGAGACCATTTTTTCTAGATGTATGGTTAATGAAGAATAAAGCCTCTTCTTCTGAGTTGACACATGAGGGGTGATTATGGGGAGAGCATCACCTCCCATTACACCAAATGGAGACCTTGCCACCAGCCTGTGCTGTGAGTCTAGACATCTCTGTCAGCGAAGTGTCAGCAGCAA
>OMLC01068229.1:0-10013 GCA_900302585.1 Regalecus glesne | reverse complement strand
CATAACTTATAAATATATATATATTCTTTTATTCTTCTGCTTTCATGTTTTCTTTCTCCCTCCGTTCATCTGTGCGCTTTCACTTAAAGTAGAGTCCAGAAGTTTGTAATGTATGAAATGTGCTTGGATAGATTTATATAAAGTTTGTCTGACGGGCAGATCGATGGGGTACAGATCACCTTCAGTTTCATTACGTCACAGCCCGGCGCGTCGCGCCGTGCTCCAGTCACGAGAAAAATATCAACAACTCCTCATCCCAGACCTCTGATTGGTCACGAAGAAGTTTGAAATGTCTACAAGCTCCACCTAGCGGGTTCGCTGCATTTTGTTTCACGTCTTGCTAGAGCAGGCGGAGGGTTGTATCTGCTTTTCACTCAGAAGCACTCTTCTGAATAAAGAATATAATAGATTAGGTTTATATACTCTTTAGTGTAATAATTGTAATCAAGGATAATTGCGCTTTCATAAAATACTTCATAGAGTGACATTGGAGCTTTATTCGGTCTACACTGTGATACAAAACCAACGCTTCTTAACAACGGCATCTTAGCCACACGCCGATTGGTCCTCTGGAGTCGAATCCCAGCCAATGAAGGCACGCTGTCGATTTGGAATTGAAGTCAAACTGCATGTTCACTTTTGTGTATCCCAGCACGTTGTTGTTGCTGAAAACTGTTGAAATTACCCCCATTACAACCGAAAGCAAGAACTGGTTGAAGTTTTGATTGCACAGGAATACAGAGACCGATTCGAAGGCACAGGGATTTTAATCACGGTAAGAGGAAATGTCACGGATGTGTCTTCTGCTTTTAGAGAGTCTCTACACAGTCTGAGCAGACAAAGTCACTTGCGGAGACGATATTTTATCCAGGCTGCTATGGGAGTAAGCTTACACGGAGGATTAGTTGCTCAAAACACAGAACAGAGATTCGACTAGTCATTGTCGTCGTTCATTTGTTATAATCTGCGTTGCAATGTCATCATTACAATTACACCAAGTCGTCGTTCTTGTCTTTTTTTCCTCCATCTGACCCGCCATTTGGTTCTTTATCCACCAGCAATCCAGAAGTGGACTCCACCGACCCTTTTTTAAATTAATTTTAAAGAGATCCAAAGACCGTCATGCCTTCAACCAGGGGAAGGAAAGGTTTGTCCACCGTTGGGAGCAAGTTGTCGCAGATAAATGTGAAAGCGACTTACAAAAAGGTAAATGTTACATGCATACATCTTAAAATCTGTATGTGAATAGATTGGTAATTGAAATAGTGGTGAGCAAATGTAAATGCAGTAGCTAAACAATCACAAAAGGCGTCAAGAGGGGCTTTGGGCCTTAATCCCCCATGCTCCAACCAGGTCCGTGTTCGACCCCACAACGTGGGGATTAATCGTGACATGTAAAAATGGACCTCTTATCATCTTATTCATGATGAGGATGAACACCCCCTGAGTTTCAGGGTGTTATGTTTGTATGTGCAAATTGAGTCTCAAATGGATGGCATTATGGAAAAGTAAATGCATGATTACACTACATTACAGGCATTTAGCCAACGCTCTCTCCCGGAGCGACGCACAGCAAGTGCATAGGGTCAAGGTATAGAGGATACTGGAGCAACACTAGAAGCTAGATAACAATCCTAGTCCCATCATACATCATGAGGATTGTTGTCATACCTGATATTGGATTTAAATGGCAAAACAGTAAGGTTTGATGGCACATGTTCAAGCAAATAACTGGCTTACTTCTATTAAAACAAAAAAATTAAAGGTCATTCTGAACATCGAAATGCATTCTCTTTGTCCATCTCTTGATCATCCTGCCTACATACAAGTTCAAACATACACACCAATTTCATCTCTTCTCTTCTGTCTCCACCTGATTAATCTCTCTCTGTCTCTCTCTCTCCCTCTGTCCTTTCCCTTTTTTATCAGGCGGAAGGCCCCCAGGTCAAGAGGTCATCCTCTCCTCCAGTTGGTGCACCAAAGAAGAGGACTGTATTTGTTGACATCACTAATGTAAGCATTCTGCAATCTACTTAGTCAGTTTTAACATCATCATGGGCTTTAAATTGTTTAGAAGTATGAAAATATCTGAAATGTGAGAAATTTCATATAGCATATATAAAAAAGTTGAATCAATTCATTTGGACATGATTAGTGGAAGAAATGTTTCATCACTCATCAAAATAACTTCCTCAGTCTCAACTGTGTATCCCCCAGCCATATAAACCATACAGTATAGAAAATAATGATTTTATTTGCCACATGACAAAGGTCAGTCGAATTTGTTCTCTACATTTAACCCATCCTACTGTATAGGAGCTGTGAGCAGCCACCATTTTGGCACCCGGAGTGCAGTTAGGGGTTCCGTGTTTTGTTCAAGGACACCCTGACATGCTTTCTGCAGGACCAGGGATTGAACCTGCAATCTTCTGATTGACAGATGAACACTTTATAATTATAATTTATAGTTAATTGATTAATAATTGTACCAATACACATAGCTGTTGTGCCCAACTTTGTAACCTGCGATCAATCTTTGTTGACTGAGTCCAGTTGGCAAGTATCTGAATGTTACAGTCAGTCTCTGAGAAGCATCCAACAAATGGCTGTGGTCCTCGGCATGGGCAATGAGGGATTACGCAATGAAGGAGGCTGTCAAAAGTCGATGCTGACATCAGGAAATTAGGGAAACACCTCTCTTCACTCTGGCAAAATGAGAGAATGTTCACCACCTTAAATTTTCAATGAATCTATAATTTAGAGTACCAAAGATTTCTCTTCTCCAGCCATTGTTACTTCTTCCTACCCCCAAAGCATTTTTTGGATGGAAAACAACAGAGCTTGTGCATAGGAGATTTGATTTGTGAGCTCACAATTTCACTGTCAAAACATGCTTGCATACGTGCAGAACACAGAAGGTGTTTTTTTTGAATGAATGAATGAAAAGCTTCTTGGCACTTACTTTTAATGTTCACAATCTCAAGGTGAATGTGGGCGATGGTTGTGTTGACCTTAACATGAACATCATTAAGTTTTCTGGAATTACCTTCCAGCTGTAGGCTGAGAGTGCCATGTTTGATAACAGGTATCGATGCCAGGCTTATCTAAAAGATGGAATTTTCACATGGACCACATTTTCTTTGTGGCTGGCTTCCACAATGTCAGAATGCCAAATTATCTCAGCTCCGGTCTTAAAAGTGGAGCAGAAATGATTTCATGATATAAGGAAGCCCAGTTCTACCACTTTGACTTGCCGCAGAAGCACAAACAAATCTAAATGATTTACCCTGTTATCATGGTTGTTGACAGAAACTGGGCTTGCCTTACTCTCCACTTGCGCAATTTGTGTGTGTGTTCATATTCTGTTATTATCCTTTTTTTATTTGTGTTTGTGTCTTATTATTCATATTACTGCTTGAAAAGTTCCTTGGGCAGAAAATTCCCATTTGTAATTACAAACTTAGATGCATTTTGTATCGCTGGGTGTGTTTGTAGAGTTTTTATCTTTAGTAACTGTCTATAGGCTCGCAAGGTTGAGATCAGCCTGCCAGGCAGAAAAAAGGATCCAGTGAAGAAGACTGTGAAGAAAACCGCAAACGCCAATAACACCACGACCTCCGTGTCAGCTAAAAATGCAGCCAACTTGAAAAAGTAATTTGTTGTGTTCCATCATTTTTCTGTCTGAACTTATTCTGATTTTCCTTTCCTTTCTCTTTTGTTTTCCACAGGCATAGGCTTGTATGGAGACACTTTTCTAACTACTCACATGATCCCAGAATATAGAGTGTAGACTCTTCTGTTGTGAATTTTCAAAATATTCAGTCTGTTCTGGCCTTTCTGATTTATCGTCAAACTGATTGATATTCTTCTTCACCTTCTTTTGCATAACAACTCAGATCTGCAGATGTGAAATGTGTGAGAAAAGCTAGACTTGATGAACTATTTTCACGACTGGATTAAATTAACTCTCCTTTACAAATGTTTCTCTTCATACCAAAAAGCCTTTTAATCTTTTTATTTTTTATTGGGTGTACCTGGTTTAAAATATCTTCCATTCTCTTGCTCTGTCTCTAGATTGCCCTCATTGAAGTCTCCTGATGAGGAGGTTCAGAGTGTGGCAGGCAAGGGGAAGGAGGTGCAGCAGAAGGAGGTGAAAGCCCCAGTAGAGGAACTTGTGGCTGCAGCCCCCTCTGCTGGCAGAGAGCTACCACCACACCTTCAGAGACCAGAGGTAAAAGGGTGGTTGAGGGTGGTGAGGGGTATTGAAGCTTAATATAATCTACTACGACTTTCTGTTGATCCCATTAGGGGCTGCCACAGTGGATCACCCTTTTCTATATATTCTGGTCCACTTCATCTTCCTCTGTCACACCACTCAACTGCATGTCCTCCTTCACTGCATCCATAAACCTCTGCTTTGGCCTTCTTTTCCTCTAGCCTGGCAGTTTTATATTCACCATCCTTCATTCAATATACCCAGCATCTCTCCTCCACATATGTCCACACCGTTTCAATCTTGCCTCTCTTGCTTTGTCTCCAAACCGTCCAACCTGCGCTGTCCCTCTGATATACTCATTCATAAGCCTGTCCTTCTTCATCATTCCTACTGTAAATCTTAGCATCTTCCACTCTGTCACCTTCAGCTCCACCTCCTGTCTTTTTGTCAGTGCCACTGTCTCGAAACCATAAAGCCTAGCTGGTCTCACTACCATCTTGTAAACCTTCCCAACCAAACCTGTCCCTTTTGTGTTAAAAAAAATCTGGTTAAAAACTCAACTGACATCTCTCCTAAACATCTCCATGCCTCCAAAGTTTTGTCATTTGGATCAAATGCCTCTCCACTCCCCATCCTCTTCATAATGGCCCCTACTTTCTCCTTGCTAATCCAATGCACTTCCTTATTCATTATCCCCCACATCATCCAACATTTCTCTCTCACGTCCTTCATTCAACAGCCCCTAAAGTACTAAACATGACTTCCCTCAAAGAGTAAACTGCACACTTCAATCTCTTAAATCTGTATCTCCTCATCTCATGTTGTGTGTCATGGTACTGAAGTAGCTCTGTGATAGAGCACAGTTGCCGTGAAATGACAAATCAAGGGTCCCACGGCAGTCAGAACAGCAGAAACACTGACCATCTTCAAGCGCAGATTAAAAACTCGTCTCTTCCGCCTGTACCTTTCCTCCTCCCCATCCGGTCCTAGCGCTATCTCCTAGTTTTAGCCCTATTCCTTTTCTTTGTTTTGATGTACTTGGTTTAGGCACATGAAATCTTGTTAGTTTATTTCAGGTTTATGTGTCTTAGCTGATGTTGCGTTGGAGTCTTATGATGGCACCAGGATAGTTATCTAGCTTCTAGTGTTGCTCCAGTATCTTTTGTACCTTGACCCTATGCACTTGTTGTACGTCGCTCTGGATAAGAGCGTCTGCTAAATGCCTGTAATGTAATGTAATGTGTCATGGGGTTCAATCCCATCATGAGGCATCAGGAAGGGCTTCTGGCCTTGTTCCTCCATGCTTCATCTTGGTGTGTCTACTCCCAAAACGTGGGGATCCATTGTGACACATAAAAATGGCAACAAAAAAACTCATATTGTCACCCTCTTGCATATTGTCGGTCTTGTTTTCCTCTCTCTAGATCCCAGAAGAATTTGAAATTGACTCCCAACACTCTGATGACTGCTACATGACCTCGGAGTACGCCAAAGAGATCTTTGACTACCTCAAGCAAAGAGAGGTGAGTCACCAAAGCTTCCTATATTGCTAAATCCTAGCATCCTAAAACAGCAGGGGTAGGACTGATGTGTGTACACAACTGGGCATATGTATTTCCTCTTTCAATGTATCCAAATATTTACTTTGAATTGTGCCTTGGCAGAAAGAGGTTTTCTTCCATTTTGTTTGTCTCCCCTGTCCTCTTATCTTCTGAAGAGCATCCCCCTACGAAACACTCAACCACAGACAAACAAAACACACACACACTGATTGACATCCATCCTGCACTGAATTCCCTATTTGCTCTAAAGTTTTCACTTATATTATCTCCAGATATAGTTGTCATTCTTTTTCTAGTGCTAAGCTCTCATACATCTTTAATACCATATCATCTTTCGAATTTTTGAATGCCTTTTGATGCTTGACGATTCAAAAAACCACTGCCATTGCAACATTTTGAGGTATTTCTCTATTGGACAAAATGGATGAATGCTTTAGAGAACATATGTGTGAAATGTTTCCTTTAGGAGAAATTTATCCTTCAAAACTACATGTCTAAGCAGCCTAGCATCAGCGTTGGGATGAGGTCCATCCTGGTTGACTGGCTGGTGGAAGTACAGGCAAGTCCTCCGCTGCTTTGCTGTGTGGATGGGTGCCTGTGGTCTCAACTTTTGATTACTCCTGAATAAATGTGAAGGGCTTGGCCATAAAATTGTGTTTGCAGCTGTAAGAGTAGAAAAGTTAAAAACAAGAATATATTCGAACTTGGTAGAAAATACATTGTGGATGTGAAATTCAATACCCACGAGGTGTTTGTGATTGCTCTGGTTTCATGTTAAATTATTATCGGAGGTCGCATCCAGCTTGTTTCAGTTAGTGAAGAACTTGGACCCTGACCTTTGTGAGCATCTTTGTGCTCCTGTTTCAATTGAAAAATGTCTGTTTGTTACAGGAGAACTTTGAGCTGAACCATGAGACCCTGTACCTGGCAGTGAAGATAACAGACCACTACCTGTCTCTCACTCCTATCAACAGGGAGAATCTTCAGCTCATTGGCTCTACTGCCATGCTCATAGCCTCCAAATTTGAAGTGAGCACGAATGAATGGAGATCTTTTTTTTTAGAATTACTGTGATTGAAAACTAAATACACCAATAGCTGAAATGAAAGTTTTCTCACACATGAGGCATTTTTTTCTTACTTTGGTCCTTTTTTTACAGGAGCGCAGTCCGCCATGTGTGGATGACTTCTTGTACATCTGTGATGATGCGTACAAGAGGGAGGAACTTATCTCTATGGAAACTGCCATCCTGCAGACGCTGAGCTTTGACATCAACATCCCCATCCCCTATCGATTCCTCAGACGCTATGCCAAGGTCTCTCTTTTCTCTCTCTCCCCTGTCTTTGTTTCTTTAGATAAAGCAGCGGTTCATAATATCAAATGCTGATCTAGTCATTAATGATCTTTTTCCTCTCTCAACTGTGCTCTCTGGTGTCTGTCTGCAGTGTGTGAGTGCGGGCATGGACACATTGACACTGGCACGCTATGTGTGTGAGCTGAGTCTGCAGGAGATTGACATGGTACCGGAGAGGGGATCCCTCCTGGCATCGGCCTCTCTGCTAATAGCACTGGCTACAAAAGACTTAGGCGGATGGGTGGGTACTCCGAAATTAAGACAAGAAAATATGCCTTGTGTCCTCACCTACTAATTCAACTCAACACCCAGCCTATTTTAGAGGAAACTGGTTTCTGTAACCAATTTTGGTCCTGACTTTACACCAGACCGGTTAAAAAAATTTCCGGATAGCTGAGCATTGAAATGAATGTGATTAAAATATAGTTTTATTCTCTCTCTGTCTCTATCTCCATCTCTATCTCTGCCTCTGACTCTCTCTTTCTAGTCTCCTATCCTGCAGTTCCACTCTGGCTACCAGGTGTCAGACCTGGCACCACTGGTCAGGAGGCTTCACTCCATGCTCTTGGCACCCTGTGATGACAAACTCAAGGCTGTCAGGAGCAAGTACTCACATAAGTAAGTACAGTCATTGCAATGTGTGTCCCATTATATAAATAAATGTCTTTACCTCCTGACCAATGAGAGCTGGGAGAGGTACCAGTAGATCTGTGACATGACTTCTAATGAGTGAAATGACTAAATAAAATGTGTTGGGCAGATAGTGAACATTTTTGAGTGCTGTGACTTCCATCAGCATATAAATAATATAGATGTGTATAAGACTGATGGAGATGTATAGATGGATACGCTTATAATTGGTCCACCAGCAAATTACTTTTAAGAAATGCACTGGCACTCATAACCTGCATGGTCACTCAAAAGCTCTGCATCCACGAGAATCATCTTCTGTCACTTGCTGAAAATAAAACATTATGTTGCTAATTTCCAGTAATTTAACACTGGCTCCACTTTCCTGATAGTGTTTCCCTCTTTTTCCTCAAATAATTTAGAGTGTTCTTTGAAGTTGCCTCTCTGCCCGTGGTGGACGTTGATATTTTGGAGAAAGTATTGTCTCCGTGTGATGTTTCCCCATCCAGACCCCAAATAAACCCAGGAAGTGATGCATGACATGATGTATGGTTTCCTGTAGAGAACGCTTGTATATATTTATTATGTATATTTATATCAGTTTTTGTCTGTCGTTCTGTCTCATTGCAAATAAATGCTTTTGATTCCTGTTTTTTTATTAAAACATTACTTTTTTAACACAGACCATTTATCATATCTTTTAATAGTTTCAGCTTGTTTTGTGCCAGTTTGTTCTTAAAATGTTAATCTTCAAGTAATTGTGATGTTATGTTTCTATTGTTAGACTTTACTAAGGAAAAAAGGAATATGAGGAAGGAAAAATAGGTGAGTTTTCATTTTCCTCAGAACTGAACATGTCAGCAAAGATAGAAAATATTTTGCCCTCTCTTTGAGTTTTTTGTACACTTATTCCACATCTCAACTAAGTATCAGTTTATTTGCAGTGTTAATCATGCTCACGCTGCTGCATAATTGAATTGTTTGCATAGATAGATGGTGTACTCATTGTCTAATTAGCCTTGATAAATACTCTACGAAATAAGAAATGTTAAACTTGTTTGATCGAATTTGAGTCCTTGTAAGAAACTGTTAACTGACTTGAATAAGATGTGTTTTTCTAGGAATTTTGATTTTTTTCAGTAAAGAAACAAGTCCCAAGTGTCTGCCTTGTCTGTGTAACCTTTTAAATGCATCTCTTAATACGGGGGTACCTCCTGTTCACCTGATCCAATTCGTGAATTCTGTAGGGTTAAAGTAATTTTAGAAAATGAACAGATACAAAAGCCTAACTATAAGGAAGACAATGTTTGAGGTCTAGAACTGGATTTTGAAAGTGAGGCAAAGAAGAACGTTGTGATAGATAACGAAATAGATGGTGATGATTACTGCTAATATGTTAATTAGTGTGACAAGGAACTAGGACTCCACAAACTTCCGATTAACGCATTTCGATGGGGAAATCTTGCCCAACAAACTGACAAATTTTCCAAGAACTGGTGAAGTATTTTTATGGTGCCAGTTGCTGTTGCCTGCTGACAGAGCTCTGAAAGTCAGATCAAGCCACCTGGTATTTAACAGCGTACAGTACATTGCTTTGACCATGCTCATAGCCTCCGCTAACTGCTGACCTGCTGGGTCAGTGGATAGTGCTCTGGTTTAGTGATGATGAACTTGTGAGTTCAAGACCAGCATGGATCATTCTGCTTTACTTTTCAGAGCCCACGCCCAGAGAGAAGATTCATAAGTCCTTTGACATGATGCACAAGCAAGCAGCTCCCTCGGTGGTCCGGTGGTTAGTGCTCTGTGCCAACAGAGACAAAGTTGTGAGTTCAAGACCCCATAGGCCAGTATGTTTTACTTTTCAAAGCTCACATCCAGATGGAATAGTCATAAGCTCTCTCATCACCAAGTGGACATCGACCTCTGTAGTCCAGTGGTTAGAGGTCTGCTACGACGTTAATGAGGTTACAGGTTCTAGTCAGGCAGTGTGGCTTCTGCCTCCTTTTTCAAACCTCACATCCAAAGGGAAGACTCATAAGCTCCCAGACACCTGTCAGTCTACAACAGAGCTGTTGGTCCAGTGGTTAGAGCTCTGCAGCGGTGTGGTGGAAGCCGTGGGTTCTAGACCGACATGGGAGATTCTACCTCTTTGAATTTTATGTCCAAAGAGAATATTCATGATGTCTTAGACAACATCTTTCTGTCTGCAGGATAACTTCTGGTTCAATGGTCAGTACGCTGCTGTCGTCCT
>OMLC01068228.1:0-10143 GCA_900302585.1 Regalecus glesne | reverse complement strand
CTCTCTCTGTCTCTCTCTGTCTCTCTCTCTCTCTCTCTCTCTCTGTCTCTCTCTCTCTCTCTCTGTCTTTCTCTCTCTCTCTCTCTCTCTCTCTCTCTCTCTCTCTCTTTCTCTCTCTCTCTCTCTCTCTCTCTCTCTCTCTCTCTCTCTCTGTCTCTCTCTCTCTCTCCATCTCTCTCTGTCTCTCTCTCTCTCTCTCTCTCTCTCTCTCTCTCTCTCTCTCTCTCTCTCTTCCTCTCTCTCTCCCACCCACTCTCACTCTGTTTTTCCTGTCTTCCTCTTCTTGCCCTTTAATTCTTGCCTCCGTGCATGTAAGGGTCTCTCTCCCTCTCTGTAAAACAATGTTTCTTCAGCTGTTCCTCTTTTGCCTCTCGCCCCTCCTCCACCACAGTCTAAACTTCTCTGTGGGAAACGGGGAGACTTGATCATGTTTGGTTTCCCGTTGTCATGGAGAGCAAGGATTCGGATGGGGTTTATTACCACCATCGTGCCTGCACTTGAGTTTCTGTCTCTCGCTTTCTCTCT
Source organism: Regalecus glesne (assembly GCA_900302585.1). Taxonomy (NCBI): domain Eukaryota; kingdom Metazoa; phylum Chordata; class Actinopteri; order Lampriformes; family Regalecidae; genus Regalecus; species Regalecus glesne. The sequence goes on along the minus strand of OMLC01068228.1, from coordinate 9,618 downwards.
CCTTATATTTATCAGGCTGTCTCATCATTTTGTGTCTGTCTATCTATTTGTCCGTCTCTCTCTTTCTCTCTGCTCGGCCCCTCCCCTCACTTGTACCAGGGCCCCCCAAAGATTTGGGGAATTTCCTGTTGCCTAACATTAATAAACAGGGCACATCTGTATCAGCTAAAGAGAGGAGGAGGAGAAGGAGGAGGAGGAGGAGGAGGAGGAGGCAGAGAGTACAAACCGAAACCAGATGGTTGTGGAATCTTAAATTTTGAATTTGAAAATAAGGGATAAGGCGGGAGAGGGTATTATTTATATGTCTCTGTCCTAATGAGATTTAGATGATTTTTCACTTCACTCACATGGTGCTCTTGTTAAAGGATACATCACATCCAGCTCAACTCAACAGGTCAACACTGAGAGAGATAAATGGACTGAGAGGAGTGTGTGTTACAGGAGTGTGCTCAGTGGGTCTTAACCTTTTCAAGTCATGACCCTTGAGAACAGTCTGGTTCGTCCAGGGTGTTACCCCACCTTTCACCCAATGAGAGCTGGGATAGGCCCAAACATGAGTCCGTGACCCTACTTCAGATAAGCAGTTGACAATAATGATGATGATATAACAGCAACTCATATGTGCACACGCACTCCTGAACTCTCACAAAGATACTCAAAGTCTATTCTAGGGCAACTTATATCTCTGGTAAAGTTCGATTTAAGGTAAAAAAAACTATTCCCCTGTCTAAAATGTGTTATTTAGTTTTCCCATGGTGCTGCTGTGGGCGCTGCGTTGCAAGTTGTGGTCATTCACTCGTTGGCCCAAATTGTGGTCACTTGCACAAATGTATCCTATTAAGCATTAATGGTAAATGGACTCTTTTTATATAACACTTTTCAAGTCTAGTGACCGCCCACTTTACAGTGTCCATCCATCCATCCATTAATCCATCGTCAACCACTTATCCAAAGTTGGGTTGTGGAGTCATGCTGGAGCCTATCCCATTGGTCATTGGGTGAAATGCAGGGGGTGGGAACGGCCGCTGGCTGAACACATAAACTCACACTATCAAAACTACCTATCACTCCCTTCTGCAGTGTGGCGGTCTGGGAAAACATGGCACGGATGTGCGTGAAGAATCGGCAGCTGGATGTGGCACGGGTCTGCCTAGGGAATATGAGTAATGCCCAGGCAGCACGGGCACTGAGGGAGGCAGAGAAAGAAGCTGAGCTAGAGGCCCAGGTTGCAGTGCTGGCCATTCATCTGGGTATGCTGGTAAGGTGATCTGTACACTGTCATTGTGTTTTTCACTGACATAACTCTCCCATACACACAGGACACCATTAAGGGTGGGAAAGGACACTTTCAGCTCCAAATATTACAAGGTCCTGTCGCTATTCAGTGAGCTATGGGGCCGGGGTTTCCAGTCCCACCGGGGCAACCCACTGGGGTCTTTGTACCCATATTATCTTCATTTGGGTAAAAAGTGTCCCCTAGGGAGCATGTATTAACATGTTATGGTATTTTCGGACAAGGAGTAATGTTTGTCTGAAATGTTGTTTGACTTTCTGTCTTTTAACTGTCATGCATCAGGAGGATGCAGAAAACTTGTACAAGAGCTGCCAGAGGTACGACCTCCTGAACAAGTTCTACCAGGCATCTGGTAAATGGCAGCAGGCTGTGGAGACAGCAGAGAACCAGGACCGCATCCATCTGCGCACCACCTACTACAACTATGCCAAACATCTGGAGGCCGTGGGTGATAAAAACCTGGCCCTAACATAGTAAGAGACATGCTAACATCATCACTACATCAGTGATACTATAGATTTTAGTTATGGTGCTCAGTTAATATTAGAATTGGGGAGGAGAGGTCTCTCTGGGCATGTGTAGTAGTGGATGACATAACATGCTGACATGTCAGTGATGCTAAACATTCAGGTCGGTGTGGTGTTGTAGAATAGCGTTAGCAGCAGTGGATGATGGAGGGAAACCATCCTTTAACCAGAGGGACTGGGGTTCAGCCATCTACTGCTGAATGGTTCTGATACTTTAGTAAAAAAATAGTCTTTGTTTACAGAGAGCCTTAAATTCTCACATTATTATTTTTGTTGTTATTACACTAATATTGAAGTTATTCTAGTAGTGGTAGTAGATGATGCAGTAAGACTACTACTTTGTTTTATATCAATGATATTGATCTACCTCAAACAAATTGTGACTGTATGTGTGTTTCAGCTATGAGAAATCAGACACACACAGGTTTGAGGTTCCCAGGATGCTCCAGGAGGACTTCTTGTCTCTGGAGAACTATGTCAACAAGATGAAAGACAAGTAAGACCCAGAGTCCTTCCCAGTTTTCCTCATGTGGTCCCGTGATTAAACGTTGGCTGTTTTGAGTTCGTGTACTTTCTTTTGGAACCGCTAGAAATTCATGTGATCTTTAAATAACATATGAATGAAAACCATGTGAAGTTTGACTTGGTAAATAATTTCTATCATCAACACAGGAGTATCTACAAGTGGTGGGCCCAATACCTGGAGAGTGAGTCAGACCTGGCCTCAGCATTGAGGTACTACGAATATGCGCAGGACTACCTGTCCGTTGTTCGTGTCCAATGCTACCTTGGGAACATTCAAAAGGTAACTGGCTTTAGTTTGACTGGAGTTCATCAAATATCTATGGGATTACACTGTGGGTTGAGAACTGTTACCAACTCTCTTTAGAATTGCCATTTGACTTCAGTGATGGTAGCAAATATCTTTAGCAGAGAATGTTGGACATCAAACTGTGTTCCTCTTTCCCCTTGAAATATGTTTTCACCACAGTCATTTCCATCCTTTTTGCAAAATCCACCACAACCATATCCCTTTCCATACCTGCCCATAACCTCCTCATCAGCTCTGTTCCTTTTGTCAACATGCCCAATATAAATCAACATGACGTCTGCTCCAATCACCACTCTCCTCCTTAGGGTACACTCCACTTCTTCATCCAGTTCACTCCAGAATTCCTCCTTCTCTTTCATCTCACACCCAACTTGCAGGGCATATGGGTTAATAACATTCCTCATCACACCTTCGATTTCCAGTTTCATACTCATCATTCTGTCCGACATCTCTTTGACCTCTCTCTCTGTAATGCCTGAATAAATCAACACTCCTTTATAGGCATACAATTCATGTGCATCTTCAACAGAAATTTGGATCGCTTCTTTAACTGATATACAATTTTGCCACCCCACAGTTTCACCAGACAAAAAGTAGAAATCTACTCTAAAACCTAACGGTTAGATAGGTTTCATAATAGATTAATATCATATTGACTTCATATCAAATTCAGTGTGGAATATTGCTGAAGTTGTAATCCTGAGAAGTAAAAATGGACCTCTGTTTAATGTAACCGAAGTGTTTAGGGTTAGGTTAGATAAGTGTTGAAGATTTAATTAATTTCTTTTTAAACAGCAAGTGATGGAATTTCATTCAGGTTGTTTTCTACTGAACTGTAGGATCTTTTCATATAACATTTAAGCCATACACATTTATTTGACCCACTGCAGATTAAAGCAGCCTCAACATGCTATGTCTGGAATACAGAACAGGATATTTGTATTTTATGGCTATATTTCTCTGCCAGGCATCCGAGATTGCCAATGACACAGGGAACAGGGCAGCGTCATACCACTTGGCCAGACAGTATGAAAGTCATGATGAGATCAACCAGGCGGTCCACTTCTACAAAAGGGCCCAGGCTTATAACAACGCCATACGGCTGTGTAAGGTAAGCCACATGTTGACCTGTCCATCAACAGACAACCTGTCCATCTGATTTGCAAACCTCTGTATAGACCTCTGTATCTCTTAAATTAAGATCCTTATCTATTTGAGATTTGAGCTCTGTTGTTGACTGTGACTTCCTGTGCATGACCAGGAGAATGGCCTGGATGACCAGTTGATGAACCTGGCATTGCTTAGCAACCCGGAGGACATGATGGAGGCTGCATGCTACTATGAGGAAAAAGGTGTCCACATAGACCGGGCTGTGGTGCTCTACCATAAGGTCTGTTTCACAACTCTGCAATGATGTTGAAAACACTGAATGTTAGCTCCATCAGGAAGAGGCTGGCAAAGAGGGATTTGGTGATTTCACTCCTGTCTAGACCGGTGTTGTTAGTTGTGAGCAGACAATACTGTGGAAGTAACAAGGCAACAAACTTTCTCACTAATATCCTGGTTGGTCAAATGGATTTCAAACAAATTGCAAAACCTCAAAACTTGATGTGGTCAGAAAAGCACTCCTTGATTTCTTATGAAGCTTGAAGAGAAAATACATCCTCTTGTGAATTCAGTTAAAAATGTCAACCATAATGTGAACTTATAGTGAAAATAATTAATAAAATACATTTTCCATGTGGATACTTTAAAAAGAAAATTGTACTGGAAAGGTTTTGACATCGAACAATGACTATTATTATTTATTCTTAATTCCATTTGATTGATTGATTGATTGATTGGAAGATAGTCAAAGGGTGCAATAAATCCACATCTTCTGAAGAAATTTAAATCATTATTTAGATATTTTAATATGTAAATGTGTGTTTTTATTTGTTCTTTCAAAATAAATTAACTTGAGACTCATAATTGAACCACTGGTTCAGAGCATCAGGAAAACTGCAATTTACATAACACCACAAGAGGGTGATAGCACACCAGCTCACCATACATTTAGACTTAGATATAAGGCAGTTTCTGAGTGTCTCTCCTCTCCTTGATCTGTCTGTATCTGTTTCTCAGGCTGGTCACCTCTCCAAGGCACTGGAGCTGGCCTTCGCCACGCAGCAGCTCTCTGCTCTTCAGCCTATAGCTGAGGATCTGAACGAGAACTCTGATCCTGCCCTCCTTGCACGCTGCTCTGACTTCTTCATCAAACACTCCCAGTACGAAAAGGCTGTGAAGCTGCTGGTGGCAGCCAAGGAGGTAGAATATGCGTGTCTGTGTATTAACATGTACTTGTGTAAATGTTCATATAAGCACTTGTCTGCTTGTGTAACTTTATTGCGTGTCTATGTGTGCATCTCTGTCTGTACGTGTGTCTTTTTATGCATGCATGTTTGTGTGTATTTATGTTTTTGTGCATCTCCTGTGCTTCTATGTTCCTTGTGTAGTACCACAAGGCCTTGGAGCTGTGTCTGGACCAGAGTTTGACAATCACAGAGGAGCTGGCTGAGGAGATGACTGTGGCCAAAGAGTCCAAGGAGCTGTCTGAGGATTCCCGCAAGGACCTGCTGGAGAAGATAGCAGACTGCTGCATGCGTCAGGGCAACTATCAGCTTGCTACCAGAAAATACACCCAGGCCGGCAACAGACTCAAGGTAAATACCAAGTGTAATCTAAAGCAGAGTTTCTAAAGAAAATAGATTTATTAAACCCCATGGAGATGCTTTTTGTCTTTGCTCTACTCTAGGCCATGAAGGCACTGCTCAAATCCGGTGACACAGTCAAGATCGTGTTTTTCGCCGGCATGTCTCGTCAGAAGGAGATCTACATCATGGCAGGCAACTACCTGCAATCTCTGGACTGGCGCAAAGACCCTGACATCATGAAGAACATCATCAACTTCTACACCAAAGGCAGGGCGCTTGACTTGCTTGCTGGCTTCTATGAAGCGTGTGCTCAGGTAGTCGGATACCTGTCGCTTGACCTCACCAGATGCTGAATGTGATGTCGCTTCTCCAGTTGATGTTGTATTTGGCCCAGGCTTAGAATTGTATTGAATAATTAAATAAGTATTAACTATTTGAAAAGCTTGCATAAAGAAAAATATTAAGACATTTGAATTACAGCATGATTATCAGGAATCAATTGAGGTGTGAATTGTGGCTCCTCTCTCTTCACAGGAAATGGAACCCCTCTCTCTCTGTCAGCCTCACATTTATATTTTACATCTTCTCACTTAGCAGCAGCTTTGACTAACAGAAAATTAAAAAGAGAGTCAGTAATTGCCAGATACGTCTACATATCAATCAGCACGCATATCAGAGGGCCGAGTAGTAATCATAGCTTAGCTAAGAAGAGATGTTAGAAAACTGAAGAGAGAACTGAGTCTCTCTTGTGTCCCTCTGTCCAGGAGGAGATTGATGATTTCAGGAACTATGAGAAGGCTCTCGGCGCTCTGACTGAGGCCTACAAGTGCATGTCCAAAGCCAAAGGCCGGAACCCTGCAGAACAGGAATCCAAAATGGCCAACCTGCAACACAAACTCACACTGGTCAAGAGGTTCATTCAGGCACGCAGGTACAGCTGAAGTATTCTCTGTTTTCTTCATAATATTCTCAGTGTTTAAAAAAAATAAAAGTCTGATGCAGTCCTGAAACAGGATATCAGCAGTGTCAGTGCTGGTCAAACAGAGACCGGTCCCAACGGTGTTCATCCTTGAAGTTATAAATTGCAACATCGATATGTGTTTTAACAAGTCCTCCTTTTGACTTCCTTCTCTGAGGGATAACTTGATTTGCCATTGTGTTTTCTCTGTGCAAACTGTTGATTTTTGCAAGTCACATCTTCCTGTGTGTTCTTCCCTCTGTCCCCAGGCTGTATGAGGAGGACCCGATGGAAGGGGTGCGTCTGTGTGAAGTCCTGCTGGAGGAGCCTGAGTTGGATAGTGCCGTCAGGCTGGGAGACATCTATGGCTTCCTCGTAGAGCACCACTGCCAGCAAGGCAGCTTTCAAATGGTGAGTGACCAACATGAGTATGTACACACACACAAATACACACACATACACACATTTGTGTACCTCTGTCTTTGTGACTACATTAATTCCCTAACCCTTAACCCTAAGCTAAGCCATCACAACAACATATCTAACGACTGGCTCTGTTTATTCTGGCTTCTTGCTTCACAAGATCAATAACGGCCATTTATTCTCTTTCTCTCTCCTCTTCTATATTTTGCTCAAAGCTCTTCATTTGCCCTGCTGATTACACTGTTTTCTGTGCACTAGTTTCTTTCTCAAGCAGTTTTTTTGTCAGTAAGCAGCCTTTCGTTCCTAGTCTGTTGACTATCTTTGAGCTTAGTCCAGCTTTGGAGTTAACTTTATTGCTTTTGCAGTCAAAGCAGTCAGATATAAAAGCAGTTTCTTTCCACGGTTTGTCATTCACAGGAATGTTTAGCATTGTCCAATTCCAACCATGCATCTTATAGTATCTATACTGTACATTTTATGTACACTGGTCTGCTCTGTCATGTCCATCTACCTCAGACATGTATATAGGCAACCGGCTAACATCTATTTCAATATCTCTGATACTTTCTCTACTCCAGTCTGTTTCATCACCTCTTATTTTCATCCCTATATAGTCAATCCTTGTGTGTATATCTGAAGATTGTTGTGTTGTCATTCCATGTGAAGTACCTGTGAAAGAGCCATGAAACTGGAGTCAAACTCCATGTAGTGAAAACCTACATGGCCAACAACCTGATTCTGATTTTAAAATAATGTCCCATATAGAAGCATATTATTGGGCAGTTTTGTGGTCTGCAGGCAGTCGGCCTGCTGTGATGGGTGATTGTTTCAGTGGCATTATGGTGTTGCGTTAACAGCAGTGGATTCAAGAACTTTATTTTCCTTGTGCAAGCATGATGACGTTGCAATTGCGTCAGCCTGAAATGGCGCATACAGAAAATAAAAAGAGAATGAAGAGACAAGAAATATAAAATATGAAAGAAATGGAAAATATTAGCAATAACAAACATAGGCTAAACAATAAATTCACAATACAAGCAGTATAAAGCACACAATTCAGTCCAGTTAGTGAACAAATCCACCCGTGAGGTACAAAAACATCATCAGCATAAAGAGACTTGAAAATGAAACAAAAATGCAGTAAAGGGGCATGAAGTGGCTTAATGGGACATATGAGTAATCAATACAAACGTTGGTCATGTCCAATGGTGACAGCACCTTAGTCTTGTCAGACTGAGGGGCAGCAAAGCTCAGGAAGTAGGGCAGTTGTCTAGTACTGGGTGGACTGGTGGTTTGATCCCCAGCCCCTGCAGAAAGCCTGTCGAAGTGTCCTTGAGCAAGACACTGAAGCACTAACTGCTCCCTGGGTGCTGCGGTGGCTCACTGCTCCTATACCATAGGATGAGTTAAATGCAGAGAACACATTTTGTGGCATATATCTGCAATGCAATGAAGAGACTCAGTATCACTCAGTAGTCACAAGCATTGCATGCCAAGAAATGTCCACGACTCCCATCTGGTGGCATGAGATAGTAACGACAGTTACCTACAATGATAAAGGCTATGGAGGGTGATAGGAGCTAGCAGACCCAGAGGTTGACCTCCCTGTCCACCGTGTCCTCCCTTCAGGCCTACCGCAAGCTGGAGGAGCTCCAAAAGGTGCTGCCCTCCCCGAAAATCAGCTCCTATGTCAGCCAGGCCAGCCTGGACGCCCTGCAGAGTGCCTTAGGGGTCCCGCTGATCCGGGGCAAGCTGCAAGGCCGAAGAGACCACACAGACAACGGGGGGGAAGAGGATGAGGTGGAGGAGGACGAGGCTTTGGACACTCACCACAGAGACTGACAAAGAACATCCCTAAAGAAACCCAACATGATGAACACTGCCAATAAGCTGGGGTGGCCTGTGTGGAGCTGGAGCCTCAGCAAGTGAGAAATTCACTCAGCGTTTACACAGTTCTGATGAGCCACTCCATATGGACACACGATTGTTATTGATGGGACTCTATGAAAGGTTTCACTTATACTCCAGCATGTTTTCATGGCTGGCTTTATACTTTTTACAGCGTGAACGAGAAAAACTCTTTCCATCCATCTCGGACAGATGGATGGTTCCAAAGGACCTGTGAATTGTGCACTTAAGGTCTTGTAATGGTTTATACTCTACATCTGAACTATGTATGTAGTGTGTTGTTATTTTTTTATTTCCAGAGGGTGTGTGTTTGTTAACCTTGTGATATGAGAACGGTCTCTTATATTTATATAAAATATTTTGCCTTCCTGCTGTGATAACCTGAGATGAACTTCATTCAGGATCTGACGGTGAATTGGTGAGAATAAGCCATTTGCTTCTCAAAGTTCACAGGGGGCTGCCATGGTATTTACAGGGATGGCGGTAGCTCAGTGGCAGACTGCCCACTTCAGGAACTGACTAGTCAGATGTTGCAGGTTTGAACCTACCTCAGGGTTTTAAGAACATCTTAGTCCATGTGAGCCCCCACAACGTGGGGACTGATCGTGGCATGTAAAAACAGATGTCTGGCTATTCAACATAAGCATGTTTTTCCTGGGTCTCACTGCTTCTATATGGCCATTTGATTCGAACCCAAGTGAATAGTGTGAGCTGGTTTACGCAGAGGTCTGTCTTTTCCCAGGGAGGGTAAGGTTGTGTGTTTTATCACCTCCGTCTTCCACCACTGGGGGGCACTCGAAGCACTGGCTCATCCTCTCTGCATGAAAGGGCCCAAAGAAATCCAGCCTTGAGAAAAAAATTCCTGGAATGTTTGTAAAGCTTATGTCAATTTCACGAGCCCAGGAGAAGAAAGAGCACACTGACAATGACGAGTCCCCCTGGTGAGAATAATGTCATTACATGTTAGCCGGACACACAAACAC
>OMLC01068227.1:0-10110 GCA_900302585.1 Regalecus glesne | reverse complement strand
ACTGGTCGGAGGGGAGCGAACACAGAAGCGACACTTCGTCCCCATCCCGCGGCAGTACAGTGCCGGGGACTCGATCGGGTTCGGGGACAGTCATCACAACCACGCCGTGTGCCACGCAAGGAAGGAGCATAAGAGCAGGGTTGGTAGCTGTGACCCGGTCAGCGTGGCCGAGGTGTGCCCCGACCGAGAGGAGAGCAGGGCAGATTCCGGCCCGGGACCCCGACACACGGCGGAGACTGTGGTGGCTGTAAATGGACATGTCCACGCTGTCAGTGATGGCGACCCAACTTCGGAGGGCAATTCTGCAGCCCGTGTGACGCAGATGCATCCAAGCGGCGTCCCCGGCTGCCGTCTCAGTGTCCGCAGCACGGAGGAAAGCATTTTGATCAGGAACATCGAGAGCTACGGGAGCTCGTCTGGGTTCCCAGGGGACATCAGAGTCACCGGCCTCCAAAGTCCGACCTTTTTCCCCACAGAGCTAGACATCTGCGACGTCAGCGTGGCCTCCTTGTGCCCCAGAGAGGGCTCAGTCAGACACAACTCACTAGACAGCGAAGATGAGGATTACTACGATAATGAAAACCTGCCCTTTTACGACTGGAAGGGTGACGGTGAGACAGGGGAGGTGTCAGAGTTGACCCAGGCCGGGAGAGACAGGGGACAGATCAATGGCAGCAGCAGTGCCCAGGAGACAGACAGGCTTAGGATTCAGCTGAAAGAGGCCTATTATTTTCTCATTAACACCATGCAGGACATCAACCTCGATGTCCAGCAACATGTCGGGGGTCTGGCCGACCAGCAGGCCACCTCGTCATGCAGCAGCCACTCCAGAGACAGCTTGTGTTCAAGGCTGTCGGCGAAAAACATGGATAGTGACTCCTGGTCCTCCGGAGGCGAGCACAGCCCTCAGCAAGGGTCCGATGCCGACTCACTCCTGCTGTGCCTCGGCTGGAACATCAGCACGGGCCTCAGAGGCAAACTCAACAGCAAGAGCGTGCTGAACCTGTCCCTGACAAACACCAGGCCCACCTTGCTGCGCTCCAGCAGTGACAGCACTATCAGGTACCCTAGTGGGCCTCTGTCACCTGCTGAGACCTCCGGAGGCCAGCGCTCAGAGATCTGTGAGGGGGAAAGGGGTGCAGATCTAAAGGGGGCCAAGGAGGTTAAAGCAATGGGAGGGGCTGCAGGCCATTCCACCAGCAGTGAGGAGCAGCTTCAGGAAGCAAGTGGCGAGGATGGACCAGGCAGCGGGCAGCTGAACGAGAGCAGCGGCTCGCTCAACAGCCTCACGGGTTCGTCAGACAACAACGGCGACACGACCAACACTCAGTGTCACGATAACAAGGAAGAGACGAGCACAGGCGGCGCACAGGAGGCCACCGTCAGTGGTTCGGTCAAGGGTCACGGTGTGACGGTCAACAAGATGCAAGAGTGGATGCACAAGGGCCGTCTGCTTTCTTCTGAGATGAAGCAGCGCATAGAGGGCTCTTCAACCTCTTTGCCCCGCGGAGGCCAAGGCCAGGACAGAGTGTGTCCCCAGGCTAATCTGGGGGGATGCAGAGCAGGGGCTGACACCCCAAGCTGGGCAGATCATGGGGTGAAATCTGCCAAGGCCAAGTCGACAGGCCCGAGTCACGTGGGGAAACCTGCCGTCACATCACCAAGACTGTCCACTCCCTTGGCGCAGCAGCAGTCAGGTAGGAAGGCCCGGACTCCTGTGGATCCACTAAAACCGGGGAACACTCACCCTCCTTCCTCCCGTCTTATTGTCGTCCTCCTTCAACTCTAGTAAACTTCACTTGGTGGCGGCGCCCCTTTCCCCCCTCCCCCTCTCACATAGGTACCTACTCCTCCTCTTCTGGATGCAAAGCAAAGGCTCGAGGCACCTCAGCCCTCTGCTTTCCTTTTAAGATTGTCTAACCGGTGGTGGGTTGTCTCCTTCACACTAATTTAGGTGCATTCTAACATTGAAACAGTAGCACACTAGTTGTAGGATCACTCACGGTGTAGTAAAATAACATCTAACTCACCCTTCTTCTTCCTAGAGTCACAGCTGATGTGTCGTGGTGCTGGTGTTGGGGTCATGTGCTTGTGCTCAATGATTTTTAATCCATGAAGATGATTAATCAAATTGAATGGGACATGCACGTGTGTCCGGGGATGTTCTGTTTGAATTGAAATGGGGAAGACAAGCCCACTGAGGCAAAACTTTGATTTGTGATAAAGGGCTATGCAAATAAAACTGACTTGACTTGAAAGCATCTGTATCATGAAACTCAATCCATCCAGAGGAGTGTGTCACGACACGTGTGTTATCTATCTGTTGTCCATGAATCTGTTTGTAGATCCGTTTGTCAATGTGAATACGAATCCTAAAATAACATAGGAGCAGAATTGCTCAGGAAGTGGGGCGGTCATCTAGTAATCGGAAGATCGGTGGTTCAATCCCTGGCCCAAGCCCAAATTGTGTCAAATGTCCTTGAGCAAGACACTGAACCCTTAACTAATTGGAAATCTGGGTACTGATGAAGGATTAGAATGAGTAGGATGTGGTGATGGGGTAACTTGGTATGGGTAGAACAACTGCGAGAAGGATCAAATTAGAAAGCCAAAGTGCATCAACACAACCTGTTTTATGGTGTGTGTGTTGGCTCCTGCTTGCATGCTTGTGAGTGTGTGCCTTGGCTTGAGAATCTCTTCCAGAGTAAACAGGCGATCAGCCACATGCGCAGGCCCTTGTGTGTGTACTGCACTGCTAGAAATAGAGCGTGAGCTCCGATGGGTTAGGGTTAGGAAGAACTGTGTTTGACTACCAAAGACACGGCCACCTCTCCTCTGCACAAAAACACCGTGGAGGGGGTCACCTCTCCATAATAACTTTGCCAAACTTCTTTCCCTCTGTTTTATTCTCTTTTGTCTTCATCTCTCTTTTCTTTTGCTCTATTAGCCATCTCCATCTCTTACTTCGCTTTTCCTCCCTACGAGTCCCCTGCTGAACTTTTCCACAGCTGTAGCCAGTGGAATCCTGACCAGTGTAGGAGCCACCACAGCTTGTGGTGTGTGAGAGAGAAGGGGTGGGGGTGAGGGAGGGGGTTAGAGGTTTTATGTTTGGGAGGGGGGCTGTTGGGCTGTCATGTTGGCTACCTCCTCAGTAGTTTGCTCGGGGCAGCTCCATGGTAACTTGCATTTTAAAAAGACCTGGGAGTGAATATTTAGAATGCCATTCCTGTTGTTTAACTTGTTTGCACAGTGTCACTTAATTCCTTGCCATGAATGAACAAAATGAAGGGCGATTAAGTATTTATTAAGGTCAGCCCTGGGCTTATCTTGCCGCCGTGGGCCTCTCAGTACCTCACAAAGAGTCGTTTAAAAAAAAAAAAGGGGGGAAAAAACCCAAAACACCGCAAAGCTCTTAAATGTGCCAATGAATTACCACGCCTGGCTGGAAACTTCAGCCGTAGAGCTAATAAGTATTCCGTCAATTCACACAGATATTGATGTTTATGCCTCCCCGACTGAGCACTGCTTTTCAGGAGAAGAAGCTTTATTTATTGGCTATTGTAGATGCATAGAACGAAATTTGTTCTCTGCATTTAACCCATCCTATGGTATAGGAGCAGTGAGCAGCTACAGCGCCCGGGTAGCAGTTAGGGGTCGGTATATTGCTCAAAGATACTTTAACATGCTTTCTACAGGGACCAGGAATCAAACCGATATTCCTCCAATATCCACTAGACAGCCATCCTACCTCCTGAGCTCTGCTGCCCCTGACATCGTAAAAAAAATTGGGGTTTTTGGGGGGGGGCATTATTGTGAAATTAAACTTCAGTGCAAAGACAAATCCTTAAATTGTACATATATATTTCACACGGTTATTAGATCTGAATTCAGGTTTATATTTGTCCATTTACTTAGGTTTTAATTATCATGCACAAGTCCATGTTAATTACCACCTAGATGTAGAGCATCTGTCATCTTGTAACACCTTGTGTGTGTGTGTGTGTGTGTGTGTGTGTGTGAATATTTCCGGGAATACAAATGTATTTTTGTTCCATCTCACAAGCTGTGATAGTTTTCACACATCTGGGCTCTGTTGAGCGGTGTCTCTCTGTGCATGTGTAATTACGTGTGTCTGCACAATTATTTGTCAGTCCTCTGTGTGCACAAGTGGGGCCATGGTAGCTCAGTGGTAGAGCACGCACTTTGGGAACAGTCAAACCAGATGTCACCGGTTCAATCCCACCACGGGGTGTCAGGAAGAGCGCCCGCCCTTAATCCCCCATGCTCCATCTAAATCTGTGAGACGTCAAAATGGACATCTTTCCTCTGTATATGTGTACGCCTGCTTGTTTGTTTTTTAGAAAACGGAGTACTTTAACTGACATTGAGGCTGGCAATGGTTTTAAATGGAAGAACTTGAGTTTCAGTATACCTTGAATTTGATGCCCAAAAACACAGCTGGATTTTAAATTCAGTGGGTCACTGCCATATCAACAAAACTTGCTTGGAATTTTCTCAGCCTCAGGCTAATCTACACACAAGACAAGACATCAAGTACATTTGTAGAGCTCCCTATAATTAACATTCCCAATCAGGCAAGCCCAGTTAAAAGACCAATAGAAGTGCATACATTTCAATATAAACACAACCAATGAATACCCTAACTCTATAAAACATATAATAATCTCCTTTTATATGTAAAGTACATATTAATGAACATTTAGAATGTAAATACACCAGATTTAGTCACCGGGCTTATTTTCATCTGTTGTCCCAAGCAGTTAGGGGTTCGGTGTCTTGCTCAAGGACACTTCAATACACTTTCGGATAGAGCCGGGGATCGAAACACCAATGTCTGCCTACTAGATGACTGCCCTACCCCCTGAGCTCTTATAAATGTAAAGTAATATAGTACAATTGGTGTATGAATTCTTAACTGGGGATACTTGCAATGCTGCAGCTACTTGCTGTGATGACACGAAAGTGTAAAAGTCCCAGGTAACTGTTTTAGGATTTCAGTCACATTCTACATATTTTATGTTCAATAGCCTCAAATTCTGTTCCTGGAAACACTGAGCTCATTTTGTATTGGAGCTGATCAAACTTTTTAAACACTCAAAACAGACGCAGTATTTGTGTGGTCAAACATATTTTTCCGTCTGGGTTATTCCCCTTGTTACATGCTTACAGTGGTTTGTATGATGGTGTTGCTCAAGATCTTGGATAAAGTAATCCCATGCTATCTCAGCGGATTTGATGAAAGAAGGTACAGAATGAGAAAATAGGAAGCAGCTATTCTTATCTTCCATGACACTTTTCAAGTCATGCCTGGACGATGCAGAGTCTGGCTTCTGCATCGTGCCAAAATCTTGTTATTGATGTGCTTTTTTTATAGACACACAGAATTCACAGTGGAGGTACAATGATTCATCTTGTCTGGCGTGATTTCAGAGAGATTTATGGAAGAGATGGGTGCTAAAGAGAGTTCAGGCAATGGAGGAGAAACCAGAGGCCTCACTTTGGCATACCAGATATGTTTTTTCCAAGTTTTCATGCAAAGTATACTTACTCCTCTTTTCTAAATGTAACAAGTTAGGTGATATTTTGGTACAGTTTGTTAGATGGTATATGTCATCAGTTGCCGTTTTAGAGAGGCTTAGGGAAACTTAGGGTCTTGTTGAAGATACATTCAATGGGCGAATATTCTAGAGAAATCACTCTTTAGCGAAATCAATCAAACTGTATTCCAATAGCATATTACATATATTAAAATCAGTGGTAGAGCATGCACATTGGGAACTGATGAGCTAGATGTTGCTGGTTCAAACCAAACACGGGGCATCAGGAACGGCATCTGCCCTAAATTCCCCAAGCAAGAATAAGTAGAGTGGAAATGAAGAGATATGGTAATAGCCGTGGTAGCTCAGTGGTAGAGCGCACACTTCAGGAACTGTTGAGCCAGATGTTGCAGGTTTGAACCCACTGCAGGATGTCAGGAAGGGTATTTGGCCTTAAACCCCAACAGTCCATCTAAGTCTGTGTCCACCTCCACACTGTGTGAACTAGTCATGATACGTCAAAATGGACTTCAGTAATAGAGTTAAATGACGTGAATCTCTTATATACAAGAATATACAAGAACTCTTGTATATGCTAGTGGGGTAAACTCAATTAGGTTTAACTGAGTGATGCCTTTTCGTTCCAGATTGCGCCGCACACTCCTGCCTTGCATAATTCTTCATTTTTGAACAGTTAAAGTGAAGAAATAAAGACAAAGGCATGGGAGATGTTGCGGGGTAGTACAACTTGTGACCGAAACTCACACAGCAATGGGGAAGTAGCGTTAGCTTTAGCAGACCTCAACACCAAGACGTCTCAGTGGGATTCAAGTGTTGACATGTGATGCAATCCTGGGATGATCGCAGCTTTGCCTTGGTGTAAAAAAAGACAAATCTACACCAAGCATCCTCATTACCATATGAATGAGTGTCTACAAGAATGTGTGGCACACAGCAAAAGATTCCCTCTTGATGGGGGTGCTAAAGGCTCTGTATGCATGTCCAAGTGTTGTCTGTATGGACCAGAAAAGAAAGTGGTTTATCCACAGCACTTACCAAAGAGGAGCCTCCGTCAAGTGAAGGACTTCAGGAAATAAAAGATAGACCAATGGGAAAGAAGATTGAATCTTTTGTAGAAGTATTTGAGATGAAAATGATGCACAAAATAAACATCAGGTTTATGATTGAGCCCATGTGCTTAATTGGAATGTGGTTAACTGTCAGACAGCCAATGTTAAAATCAATATATTAAGGAATTTACTCTTTCCTTCTGACTTTGTATTCCTTTCGTTGCTTTCAACCATTCAACACTTTCTCCTTCTCCCACAGTCTCTCTCTATCTGTCTGCCTCTTTCTCATGCATACCCCTGTGTTATGTGCCATATGTTACCTCCAGGTCAGGGGTGTGTGTATGCTGTGCCATGAGTACATCTCCACACCACAAGGGCACAGGGAGCCAGGCAGTGTTAGTTTGCTCAGGGAGATTTTAATTGGCTGATCTCCTTCTCTGCTCACCATTGTGTGCAATGGATGCTAGCGAAGGTCACCGGTCTCTCACGCTAGAGTACTTGAAGGTTAGGGTTCAGAGCCTGACAATTAAGCTAAGTCATTTGAAATGCACTGTTATGCGTGTGCCTTTGTAAGGGTCAGAGTCAGACATGGCACATGGACATGTATGCATTTTTGTTGCAACTACATCCATAGTCCTCTGTGATTAGTGTACATGGCCATTGTATCCATCCATCCATCATCAACCGCTTATCTGGCATCGGGTCGCGGAGGTAGTCAATTTCAGCTGAGAGCTTGTAACTCTAATTAATGGGGGCAGCATAGCTCAGGAGGTGGGATGGTTGTCTAGTAACTGGAGATTGGTGGTTTGATCCCCTGCCCCTGTATAAAGCACACAGTCTCCTTGAGCAAGGCATTGAACCCCCAAACTGCTGCACAGTGGCTACGCTCACTGCTCCGATACAATTGGATGGGTTAAATGCACAGAAAAAATTCCACCAGCCTTGGTAGTGCAGTAAATAAAACAATTCTATTTCTCTCACTGTTATTTCCAGGCTATTCTGTGAAGGACAACTGGTGTAGCATAATCTCTTTGTACTTTCAAATGATGTCATAACAAATTCATAATTTAGATGGACTGAACTGAATTCCTGGAAACAAATTTTGTAAATGAATTGGTATTGCAGTTATCGTCTCATCTTTAGGCTTCAGATATGGTCCTTGTCTCACTGTGTATATTTCAGTCTGACCCCTAATTTCAGTGTAGTTAAATAATTACATTTTTTAATTAGCAGCATGTGTGAAGTTGTTGAGGCTGTGGATAGGAAAATTGACTGGTTGTTACAGACCATTGATTGTAAGGGATTAAGACAAGAGATTAAGTGGTAAATGGACTTATTCTTATATAGTGCTTTTCTAGTCTAGCGATCAATCAAAGTGCTTTACATCATATGCCTCACATTTCCCAAGCATAGGGGATTAAGACTGGATGCCCCTTAGCTGATGCCCAGCAATGGAATCAAACCCACTATGCCCAACTTGGAGACACATGTTCTACCGTGGACCATTTTTTATCTAATTTTACCAACTATGAAACCCATTGTTGGGCCATATGATGACATGTGACAATAGAGATGAGCTCTGATAACTTGTGGAAGGTGATAAATCAATTACCACTGCATGCTGTTCATTAAATTTGAGACAACCCCCATGTCACCCTTCAACCATTAAGAAATACTTGATCTCTGTCTTATTTGTTGAAGTCAAAACACTGGTGTACTGGGATACATCAGAACACTGTCAGGAAGTGTGTGATGGTGGAGGCAGATGCAGGAGAAGGCTGTAAACCTGGAGCTGTGGCCTGGAATGCTGTACGTGTCAGAGCATGCTTCCTTTCCTAGTTATGAAAGACCCCTTAAAGGAGATATGGCATGCTGACAACTCCATGCACAGCAGTCTTCTGCTATTCTCGCAAAACCAGACCACTGAGAGAGCTGGCAGCAGAATTTGCATTATTGGAGTTTAGCAATTTCAGAAAAATAAAAGAGACCCTTCAACAATTTCTTGCAAATTTTGGGGGGCATTTTTGTTATTTCTCCATTGGTTAAGCCATAGTTTTGGACTGTTAGTTGCTCTGCAAAGTGAATGTAATGTTTGATTTTGAATCTGTAAACAGTTTAAGAGATGGATTGGGATAACTGGCCTCAAACAATGTTTTTTGAAACATAGCCTACTAACTAAATAGACTCACTAGCTCACAATGCAGCACTACCAAATGCAAACACAGTATTCCCCCTTACTTTGCATGGAGTGTGTGCTAAAGCTATAGAGCTGCTCTTAAAGAGAACACGCTCTTAAAGAGAACATCAACCTAATCCAGGCTAATGCAAACTACAGTGGGGGCTCGCTTCATACAAACATGTTTGTGGCAGCCATCTCTGCAATTCAAAGACAGCAAAATGGCAGAGGTATTAAAAAATGTGCTGTGCATCCTGAGAGCGTTACGGTCTGTTCAAATCAAACTAAAATAGGAGACAGAAGGGTGATGGTGGCTTGTTTTTTTTTCTCTTGGAAGCCATATGTTTTTTTCAGTGTGGAGATTAGGAGTGTCTTAAAGTGGCTTCTTTTCCAACCAATGAAAGCTGTTTTATATGTTCATAAGCATCTTCTATAACAGGCTGGAAACATGGACAACGGTGTCCACAATGGAGTCATTTTCATCTCATTTTATAACACTATCACGTTTCACAAGTAATAACGGAGCAAAAACAAAACTTAAAGAGTCTTCTATAAGAAGTGAGCAATCGGCTCAAAGTTGAGGACTCCTTCTGTTGTGGCCAAGGAACTCCGGGGATGAGGTTTAGGGGATTCAGGGCACTAGAAACAGCAGCAATTATTTCGCGTGAACAGTTTTTCTCTTGAATCAGTACCAGATTTGCCTAGCAGATCACAAGAGAGCCAAGCATGCAGCTCAGAGGGGTTGGTTGACGTTTAGGGGAAACTAATCCAAAAGGAGCCCTCGCACCACAGAGGTCTCTGTTCTCTCTGTGGCTCTTTAAAGGCCTTTTATCCATAAAGGCTACTAGACAAAAAGTTTGAAAAAAAAGAATCATACTTTCAATCTACCGAGTAGTGGTTAGGCAATGTTAAAACATGTGATTATATTTTCATACGCTCCAGATCCTTTTCCTTGGCTTACAATGACTGGATATAAAATAAGTGCCAGTTACCTGGACTTCATCACATTTATAATAATTCAGCCTTACATGCACACAAGTGGACATTACCAAGCATTTGTTTCTTTAAGGTGAAAATTGTTCTGGGAATAAGGCTCTGATTTGGGAATTGCTACTTGACTGACATGAAAATGTATTTCCTTGAGGAAAAGAGAAGTTGTCATTATAGCGTGTGGAGGGGCCTGTTTGGGAACGGAGGATCAAAAGTCTTTTTACATGAGCCTGCTGTACATGTTGAAGCAAGACCCTGCCCTCAGCACCTCTTTCTCGCTCATAAACATACACAAACACACACGCATGAGCAAACT
>OMLC01068219.1:0-10279 GCA_900302585.1 Regalecus glesne | reverse complement strand
TATATAGTTTTTAATGTCCATCCAACCATCTATTGTCAACCGCTTATCCGAAATCAGGTCCTGGGGGAACAGGAGCCTATCCTAGTTCTCATTGGGTTAAAGGCAGGGTCACACTCTGTATAGGTCGCCAGTCTATCACAGGGCAGAGCAGTCAGGGGAACAGTGTCTTGCTCAAGGACACCTCGACACGCTTCTCTGCAGGGGTGGGAGTCAAACCTGCAACCTTCTGATCACCAGACGACTGCTTTACCCACTGAGCCATGCCGCCCCATTAGTCTTTAATGTCCCGCAGGACATTTTTACAGCCATTACATGCACAGAGACATACAGATAACTACACGACAACCAACATACGTATATAAAGACACAGAAACACATAAGATTCACTCAAATTCACAAAATGTGAGTGAATGTTATGTATTTATAGCATAGAGGCTGATAAGGGCAGGTTAGTTATCCTAGAACCAGTATTACATTAACAAATAACTATACAAAGAGAACTGGCATTTGTAAATGCATTTGATTCTGGAACTGAGGAGCCAGAAGCAGTGGGCATGAATCCACTGAGGGGCATCAGGAAGGGGATCTGGCCTTAATCCCCACAATGTGGGGACTAATCATAACACATGAAATGGGTCTCTCATTTGTAATAGTAAATTGATTCATTTTTATACAATGCTCTTCTAGTCTAGAAACCACTCAAAGCACTTTACAATGTATCCTCACATTCACCAAGAATGGGGGGGTTAAGGCTGGGTGCCCTTTCCTGATGCTCTGGTGGGTTAAAATCCACGATACCTGACTTGGAGGTGCATGTTCTAATGCTGAGCTACCATGGCCCCAGTACTTTTTGTATTACAAACTGTTGCACTCTCCTTGTGAACAGAGGAAGTATGAAAAAGCCAAATAGTCCTTCTGATCATTTTCTTGTGAGAAACATTACCTGGTTTATGTATCATCTCATTCACCCCACTTCCTGTGTTAGTCTTTAATGATGAATGACTGGTGGGAGATGAGGAAAAGCCATTCAGCGTAACAAGGGTGATATACTAACATGAAACCAAGGGAATGACATTTCGGCCAAATGGTTTTCCCCAGCATCAGAATAAACTTGGTGAGGTCAAGACAAAGCAGTCATACAAACACCTCCAGGAACCAGAGCCAATGTCTGGACTGTGTTCATCACACTGTTTGACCAATTCACAAACACAGCAGCCCTTATCTACTATTACCCTGAACACAGGTTTTTAATTGACTCAGACTTTGCTTTCTCTTCATACAAACACACACCAGTTACCCTCTTGTTCCATAAAGGCAATGATGAGGACAAAGTGTGTAGCTGTGGTGAAGATAAAGTCTGACAGATTTGTTCCTGTGGAAGACAGATGCTCCCACTCCAGTAGTTAGCACTCCATAAAAACTAGGGTACTCCTCCTCCCTACTTCCCCATACACACATACAACTTTCAGAAGGTATGCTCGGAGTGAACTGGCTAGAAGTGACACACAACTCTATCGCACACATACACATAAGACAAATGCACGAGCTAATTTTCCTGTGAGAGGAGGCTGTTCTGTCATTAATGGGGTAGTGCCACTATAACGTTAACAACTGGGGGTAAACCCTGGTATTTTATAGGGAGGACAAATACTACCTTAGGAAACTATGGGGCGTGCTAATTTCTACAATACCCCTACTCTAAAAATACACTCTATACAGCTGTCAATAATCAAAAACAAAACAGATACACATACTTGTTCAGTCACTCAACACTTGTCCAGAGACTTCAGAATAGGCTATTGTTCTTTTATATAATGCTTGTGGGTAAATTTTAAGTCTACCTGTGTTTAACTGAACATCAATACAGACCAACAATAGAGTCCTATTCTTTAAATCTTTGTGCCATTTTTGACTCTACACATTAAATAATTTTGTGTATACGCAAACCCGAAACAAAAAATAAATTGGATATAAATACAAATGTATACAAATTCATGTAATTTAGTAATGTAAGCAGAGGTCATGAACATGCCATCATACTTAATGGTGGGTACAATCTCTTAATTTCTGGTTTGAACCAAACATAACCTTGTAAAAACTACATTAATTCAAAAACGCAAAATTCAAAGCCATAAAACTTAAAGAGACAACATGTCCTCCCTATTTATTTACATCCAGCTTTACCTTGGCTACATGGCAGATGGGCAGCCATGTTTTCTCAAGCTAAGGACCTTTTCACACCTGATTGTCGGAGCCAAGGTCCAAACCAAGGTTCATGTTTTTGTTACCTTGTATTAAGTTAGATCCGGTTAGTTTTGGCTTCACATTCCAATTATGGAGGTGCACTTGAGAACTTTACATGACATACCTATGTCTGCTCATCACCTATGTGGGCCACATCTCCTTATACTTGACATAGATATGTTTATAGATGGGCGTGCGTCTGACATCACGGCATATACAATTTAATGAGTAGCCTCCTATCATCATATAAATTAATAGAGACAAATAAATGAACAAAGTCATTTTGTTGCCATTACATAAAATATTAAGACATTACCAGCAGCACCAATTTCTAATGTGTAATAATTGAGACTGGACCATATTTCAACTAAACACTTGGTGACCTCATCTCTCATGTGGGAAATGGACTTCTTACATGGCACTTTTCTAGTCTAGCAACCACTCAAAGCACTTTACAATGAAGGCCTGACATTTACTGAGCCCCGCTGCAGGAGACAACCCTGCTACACCTAACTTGAAGACATGTACTCTACCACTGAGCCATTGCGGTTCATGTTACCAAGGCTCGTTTTTCCTTCTTCAATAGGCTTTCTACAATTCATCTGTAAGTATGAACCATCAAATGAAAAGTCACACTAGTAACATACTGAACCATAGCTCTGTTTGATCCAGACCCAGATCACCACTTTTCGTCAGGCCAAGGTTTGGCTGTTTGGTCCAGAAAGTGGTTCAGGGGTAGTTTCACACCTGTAAATTTGGTTTAGATCAGACTGAAGAGTCCAAATGTTCAGGCCCAACAAGGTAGGTGTGAAATGGCCCTAAAACTGGAACCTGCCTAAATCCATAAAAAGATTCAGTCATAGAGCTGAAGAAGATCAATGTCCAGGTGTTTTCTGTTGAAGGTGAACAAGGGGGAGTGGAGAACTACAGGCTCTGACATGGTAAATCTGCCCTGCTACCTCTTCACTAGCTTCCTGAAAAGAAACTTGTTGGCAGACCTCTGAAGAAAAAAATGGTGCTGCAAACGTTCATAAACTCTTACAGTACAACTGCAGTATGGACAGAGTTGTAAAAGAAAAGAAATTGGCACCTCTGGAATATTCTTGTGTGTGTGTGTGTGTGTGTGTTTATGTCTACGTCTAAATATAAGTGCCAACATCAGTCTGCCAGACTTGCTCCAATGCACCTCTTCGACTTTATGACAAATGAACATGGGGCTTATTCTCATTAGGTGTGAGCACAGAAAATGAGCTGAGTTCTGAGATATGAATGGTTGTTAGGAGAGCAGTTTCCTGTGTCTAACAAGAGTTTAATATTGGTCCGCTGGGACTGTTAGTCTTTATCTCTTTGTTATTGTGATCTGTCTGAAGACATCCCGTACTACAGATTAATGAGGTGAAAATCATAGAAAGGATGGCCCAACCGTGTACATTAATGAAATACACAGGCAACACTGGAACCTCTCATCCAGCTCTAAAAGAGAACCTATTAGCCAAAAGGAGGAACAGTGACACCTTCTGGCAGGCTGTGGTAACTAAACTGCCTCAGTAAAAAAATAAAAATCCTAATCAATTGAATGGTGACCTGTCCAGGGTGTTTCCCAGCCGTTCACCCAGCGAGTACTGGGTTAAGGTTAGCCAGAAGTCCAGCAGAACTCTGCGACCCGATTTCATATATTCAGTTGATAGATAATCAGCTGTAAAATATATTGAAAGTAAATGGCAATAGTTATGTATGCATCAGCGTGGCTTTTATTTTATTTTTATTTTCCTGCCACAGTTATAAATCTTTTTTATGATTTAAAGTGATAAACTGTGCAAGAGCCACAAGGCTAAGATAGTATAAGAACCAGGGTAGGTGGAGGACGTAAGGATGGTGGGGGATTTAGGATTAACTAAAGCTGTGCCATGGGTATAAGAACATCCATGAGGAGTAGATGCTACTGGTAAAATAGTAAATTGACTGAAGTGTTACAGCTCTTTTCAAGTCAACAGTCCCCTCAATCCACTTAGAGCAGTTAGGGGTTCAGTGTCAGAAACATCCATTCACCACCAACCGCTTATCCAAAGTTTCAGAATCAGTCTATTGGCCAAACAGGTTTTCAAATCTATGGAACTTACTTCAGTTTCATGGCTCTCACAGGTACTTCACATAGAATGACAACACGACGCAAAACCCTTTGGCTATATACAAGGATTGACTATATACAGGTGAAAATAAGCAGCAATAAAGTGTGGTGGTGCAATTATTGTATAAGAGATGTTGAAATAAATGTTAGCAGCCTACTTACATAAATACCTGAGGTTGATGAACATGACAGAGCATACTAGTATATATACAATGTACAGACACTTCTCACTAAATGACAGAGTTTCCATTCCTACAAATAAGTCGTTGAGCTTATTGGTCTACAAAGTGAGCAGCCGCCTCTTACCAATATTTCAAACATAATGTGTCACAACCTTGGCTGTGACACTACCCTGTGTACGCGAGGGAAAACGGGTGATGGAGAACATAACAAAAAGCCAACAGGAAGATGAAATGCAACGTGACACATACTATGCAGTCATCCCGGTTGTTTCATTTAAGTGGGGGTGTCCAACCTTTTTTCAAAGAGGGCCAGATTTGATCATGAGAAAATACCCAAGGGCCAATGGGCCCTCCTGGGACTTTTTGAACCATAAAAGTTACATACAAATCCAGTTATATGACAATTTTATTTGCAATGACACAATTATCATTTCTTTACATGAAAATACAACCAAATGTAAGCCATGCAGCCATGACAACCCTAAAAATTAAATTCTGCCTTTCTATATATATTACAAGAATTAAATAACATAAAGAACAAGCTGTCTAGAATACCTAAAACTTCCATGAAGCTGGTTAATATATTTACTTCAGGTTCATTTTAAACATAACCTATTATGGGAAATGAGATGTTGTCTGTTAACATCTAAATTCATCTATAAGCGGATAATACCAACAGTTAAAGACAAATCTTATTTAAAAGAGAAATACAGTAAGTACCATAAGTTCATGAGCATGTATTTATACTATGGTTTCTGCTTTTCTTTGTGACCGATGTTACCATTTAAGAGCTGACATCAGATCTTTCTAACAAATTCAAAATACTCAGAAACTAGGATTTATTAATTTGAGATGGCCAAGAAAGGGAAATCTTACATGTGTTACCTGTATATGTTACTTACCAACTGACATTCATGAGAAGGGTGATACTGAACTGTTGAATTTAGTATATGAGCCCGGTCTGGTTTGAGAGCAGTGGTTGAGATGTGTAAAATATTACGCAGGTGGGAGTCACTGAGTCTTGACCTGAGGCGGTTCTTGATGAAGTCCATGACTGAAAATGTCTGTTCACACAAATATGCGGAGCCGACCAAACGTCAGCATTTTCTTTGCAAATGTTTGAATTCTGGAAATCGGCCTTTATCCTGCTGCCGGTAAATGTTCACAAAAGAAAGCTGCTGGTGTCTGCTGTGCCACTTGTCACAGTGCAGCTCAATGAGCTGCAGCTGGAGCTGATGTGGAACATCATCAGGGTCAACCGAGAAAGGGGAAGAGAAGAGCGACATGTCTTCTTCGATGGCTGCGAAATCCTGAAAGTGTTCTTTAAACTCCTCTGTAAGAGACTGTTGCATACATCTTAGTTTGTGCACTGATATCGTCTTGGGGAAAACTGTCCATGACCTCACGTAGAGCTGGAAAATGTGTGGCGCTGGGCTTCGTCTGTGACGGGGGTTTTTGGAAAAGTTGCAGCTCGGTTGCGAAGGCCTTAATGTGTGCTTATAGTTGGCTCACCACTGGGTCTTGACCTTGAAGGCTAATGTTTAGTGTGTTCAGATGCTTTGTTATGTCAACTAAAAAGGCCAAGTCTGCCAGCCATACAGTATTTGGTAATATAGCCATCGGTAATAATCCCACTGGCTTTACTCCATGGTAGTTTAATGTCATCAAAAGCTGAACAAACAGAAGCGAATAAATCCGTTCTTCTTGTTTGGCTCTTAAGGCTTTGGATGTCAAGCAGCTCTTCTGCTATGTTCATGTCATCGTCAACTCCTCACAAGAAAAACAATAACCAGTAACTGAGTGGTGTCAGATGAATCTGTGCTTTCATCGCTGGCTTTTTTATTAATCTAAATCCATCCCTGTCATCTCTTAATATATGATAATATGTCTTCAATTCTCCATGCCGCAGTGTTATGAGCCAGGCACACAGAAAATTATTACTTCCTCTCGGAACAAATGTTCTTCACCATTTGCATGACTGTCTTTAACAGACTCACCCTCCATAAAGGGTCGGCCGTGTTTAGCGATTAGCATACCACTTCGTAGCTTACTTTGGTGACGTTTTCATTTGACTCACAGGCCTGCCAGAAGAACCACTGTTCTGAGGCCAAGGCAGCTTGGAGTGGATTTACTTTAGCATGGTCTCTCCCTGTTAGCTTGTCAAATCATAAATTAGCATGCTTTGTTTGGTTTACGTTGAATTCCTTAAATAAGACAAGTTTATTGACAAATTAGGCAAACACAATTGTTTTGGTTTTTAGTGAGAAAATACTGCAATTTCCATCTCTCCTGTAAGCATTGGCCCTCAGTATCAGCTGTCCTTTTTTATTTATAGTCACTATGGCAGAAATTAGTGGCAAGGGGTCACAGCATGTCTCACATTGCTGGAATTACAGTGGTGCTGCCACCATGATGTGAAAAGAGGAATTGCATTTTGAAGCTGTATGCCGTTCTGTATTTCTGTTAGACAGTGCAGCCAGGCCATAAATATAATACATTTTGAAACAGCAGCTGTGGGCCATATAAAATATTACCTTGGGCCATGATTGGCTCCCAGGCCGGAATTTGAACATGTCTGATCTAAACCCTTGCCTTGTGTTTTATTTAACACCACAGTCAAGTGCTCGTTATTTGACCACATTCACT
Organism: Regalecus glesne; assembly: GCA_900302585.1. Taxonomy (NCBI): domain Eukaryota; kingdom Metazoa; phylum Chordata; class Actinopteri; order Lampriformes; family Regalecidae; genus Regalecus; species Regalecus glesne. Next base: position 3,079 of record OMLC01068219.1, on the reverse strand, counting down.
AAACCTGTGTATAGTTTGTTTACAAGCTCATCATGTGCCTGAAAGCAGTGTGGTGTCATAGAGCAGCTAATAATGTTGTAAAGGTGTAGTTGACCCACAGATCTCTTTATCACTCGTCTCTTGGCTGTTTCCAGTCGTACTGGTGATGGATTTGTGTCAACCACCTTTAGATATTGTTTTAATTTCACTTTTGCACCAGTTATAACATTTTTACTACATTTTCAAATGTTTATACAGTATATGCTTGATGCCGAGATACTAGGCTGCAGTTTCCACGACCAAAGGTCTCATACAGGATACAATACCGACTAGTCAGAGAGCTAGTTGCAAGTCCAAATAGTCATTAAACAAGTAGGTCATTAAGTGAAGAGTGTCTGTACAGTATAGAAAAGATATATGGTTGGAATTGAACAATGTTATAAGTCATACGACTGACAGCCCATGAAAATAAACGTTTCTTATATATGGTTGTTTTGGTGTAATGTTCACCTAAGTGTCTACCAGAGATGGGAGGAGTTGGACTAGGTTTTGAGCAGAATGAGATGGCTCTGCATTGATGTTGCCTGCCTTTTTCCTGACTTTAGAGATGAATAAGTCTTGAATGGAGGACAGGTTGGCAGCAATGATTTTCTCTACAGATCTAACTGTCCATTGAAGTCGGTACCTGTCCTGTTTGGTGGCCAATCCAAATCAGATAGTGATGGATGTCCATAGGACAAAATTGATTATTGCAGTTTAGAACTGAATCGGCCATTAACCCAGCCACTCTTAGTGCCAGTCCCAAGCCCAAATGGGGAGGATTGCATCTGGAAGAGCATCCGCCATAAAACCATGCTAAATCAATTATGCGGATCATAAATCAGATTTCCATACCGGATTGGTTGAGGCCAGGGTTTCCAACGACCACCACTGGTACTGTTGGCCAGCAGGGTGTCAGGGGACATTATGCAACTGTTTGCCAAAGGGAAAGGCATGTCCAAAGACAGCGGGAGAGGAGGAACGGCAGGAGAGTGGAGGTGAGAGTCAGAACATTGAATTTTGGCACTACGACTAGTAAAGATAGAGACCGTGCAAATATGATGGAGAGAGGGAAGGCAGATATACTGTGCGTACAAGCTAGACCACCTGGAAAGGGAGTAAGGCCAGGAACATCAGAGATGGGTTCAAAGTCTTCCAACATGGTAAAGATAGGAGGAGAAATGGGGTAGGGATAATACTGAAGAAAGAGCATGTCAAGAGTATGTTGGAGGTAAAGAGAGTGTCAGACAGAGTGATGAGAATGAAGCTAGAGATCAGAGGTGTAATGATGAACGTTATCAGTGTGTATGCCCCACAAGTTGGGTGTAAAGTGGAAGCGAAAAAAGACTCCTGGAGTTATCAAGATGAAGTGGTGGAGAGTGTACCCAAGGAGGAATGAGTGGTGATTGGAGCAGACTTAAACAAACTTGTTGGGGAAGGGAACAGAGGTGATGAGGTGATGGGTTGGCATGGTGTCAAGGAGAGGAATGTGGAGGGACGGATGGTGGTGGATTTTGGGAAAAGGATGGAAATGGCTGTGGTGAATACCTAAAGTGGATCTGATGGATTACCTGGTTTGGGGGTTGCGACGGGTAGTCTCCCTTGGACAGAAGCGGGATTGTTTCTTGTTGAATCTGGGGGTTCTGATAAGGCTTCCCCCTTCTCTTTCTCAGTGTCTGTCAGAGCAGGACCTTCTACTTCTGAGAGACATACTTTGGCTGCTTGCTGTGGTCCCACTTCCTCACATAAGGAGTCCATGGGCTCCCCTGCAAAGACAGACAACATCTCATACTAGGGAGTGGAATGAAAATCTTGTGTAAAGATATAGTTTGGATCTATGGGTGTAAAATTAAGCAATCAATGTGATAACTCTTTCCAGGTAACATTTCTTTGGACACAAGTATACACTGCATGGCCAAAAGTATGTGGAAACATGAATATCACACCCATATATGCTTGTTGAACTGCTTATTTCAAAACTTCTCATTTCTTCTTGGAAGGCATTCGAATAGATTTTAGAATGTGGCTGCTGAGATTCACTTCTTTTCAGCCACGAGAGCATTGGTGAGGTCGGGCACTGTTGTTGCAGAGATGGCCTGACTCACAGTTAGCATTCCAATTCAACTCAAATGTGTTGGATGGGGTTGAGGTCAGGGATCTGTACAGGCCAGTCAGGATCTTCCACACTAGACTCAGAAAACCATATCTATATGGACCTGACTTTGTGCACGAGGGCATCGTCATGCTGAAACAGGAAACAGCCTTCCTCAAATTGTTGCCACATGGTTGGAAGCACACAATTCTAAAGAATGTCACTGTATAACGTGGCATTAAGATTTCCCTTCACTGGAACTAAAGTGCCTGGCCCAAACAATACAAATTAGCCTCAGACTATCATTCCCCCTCCACCAAATTTTATTTGGCATTCTACATTCAACCAGGTAGTGTTTTCCTGGCATCCACCAAACCTAGATTGGTCTATCTGACTGCCAGACAAGGAAACATGATTCATCACTCCAGAGAACACGTTTCCACGACATCATTCCAGCTGACAGTTTGCATTGCACAGGATGATCTAGGGCTTGAATGCATGTGGCTGCTAGGCCATGGAAACCCATTTCATGAAGCTCACGGGGAACAGTTCTTGTGCTGACATTGCTTCCAGAGGCAACTTAGTAGTGAATTTACTTAATGAAGGTACCAATTCCAGTTCACACTTAAAAGACTTAGAGTTGAATGAGGCAACTTTTGAAGGGCAGAAATCTGACCAACCAACTTCCTTGAAAGGTGGTAAAATATGGCAGAGTTAAGTACAATCCATTCGGATTTTCCCTGTTTGTCTATGGAGACTGCGTGGCTTTATGTACCTGTTAGCAATGGGTGTTGCCAAGTGTCCACATGCTTTTGGCCACAGACAGACAGACAGACAGACAGACAGACAGACAGACAGACAGACAGACAGACAGACAGACAGACAGACAGACAGACAGACAGACAGACAGACAGACAGACAGACAGACAGACAGACAGACAGACAGACAGACAGACAGACAGACAGACA
>OMLC01068216.1:0-10755 GCA_900302585.1 Regalecus glesne | reverse complement strand
GCTGAGTCACTGCAGCCTCACTGGGCTAGTGGATAAGCCACTGGCCTTCAAGCCAGGGATCTTGCGTACGAGTCCCAAATTATCCAAATTAAAACTACAATATTTCAAATGACTGAAAAAGTTATTGTCGGATCAGATATTCAGGAAGATAACCACTCAAAACACACTGCCAAGACAAGCAAGGAGTCATCAGGGGAACGAAGTAGATGGTTTTAGACTGGGCAAGTCCATTTCCAGACTTGAACCCTATTCAGCATGTAATTTTTCAGCTAACAAGCAGAGTTAAGGGAGAAACCCTCAAAAACAATTAACAACTTAAGAAGCTTTGGTGAAAACCTGGAAAAAGCATCACAAAAGAAGATTGCAAAGTTTGGTGCTGTCAATGAGTCGCAGGCTTGATGTAGTTATTACAAACAAAGGATTTACAACTACACATTAAGTATTATTCACTTTAATCTAGGTTGAGTCTATCTGTTTCTATAGTTTTGCTTTCCTAACATGTCGGTATTAAAATTATTGCTGTCTTATAGGTTCTTTGTAAAATCTATATTTAAATACCTGGACATAAAAGTTGAAATACTGATATCTTGTCTCATATTCATCTTTTGGTGTCAAACCGAAATGTTTTCAGTATATAGCAAAACGAAAGGGATTGGCCTCCCTGTCCCAATAGTTTTGGATGGGACTATAGATACAAACCGCTTAAAACCAGGTACACCCATTCATGGCAACAGTATTCGCACAGTGGCCTCTTTCTGCTGGAAGATACACCCAGCCACTCCAATCCAGCAGATTTATCTCATTACCAAACCTTCATCAAGACAGGGGAGAACTAGTTTGTGCAGTCAAATGGTGTAGTCTTTGGTTGAAATAGGCGTGTCATGATTTACTTTTATCGATGATAACTGTGATATTTTAAAAATGGAAGATTGATATCATGTTAATAATACAAATATTATAGATAAAAGCTATACTGTAAAAACTATACTATCTCACTTCCTCTCAAATCAGTTCTGCTTCTTTCTGTTCCCCCTTTAACTCTCAGCACACAACAACATGATGTGATGTGGTGATGCATTATGTGGCAATCTCCCACATTATGAAATATATATCCCTCTATCGATCTCTTTTCCCTGTCCTCCACTCACCCACCAGTCCTGCCAATCAGTGTAATGGCTATGAGTTACTGCCTTTTGGAAAGGCCGCCCCCTTACGTTCCTTCATGATTAGTTGTACAAATCAGTATAATGACTGACGCTGCCAAGTCAAGAGCAAGAATGTAGAGCTCCACTTCACCATACTGGCCGGGCCTTTTCACCTTGTAAAAACAGCATTTACAATATATTCATATGTGACCTCATGTAAAAATTATCTCCTCTCATCCTATTAAGCTATCCATCAAAGGTTTCAACAGCTAAACATCTCTTAGAGATCTGACAACAGCTTGACAAACACTCATCACAGTGAGTCGGTGAAAGCTGGGTGACCATTTGTCTCTGTTTACCTTATTTTCCTAAAGCTTGACAAGCAAAAGCCTGGTGTCGTAGGTTTGATCACCACATGTGGCATCAGGAAGGGCATCTGGCCTTAATTCCCCACCTTCCATCTAGAACTGTGTCCACCTCCACAATGCGGGGCCTAATTGTGACATGTAAAAATAGACCTCTCTCCTCTCGACTAAAGCTTTGGTGGTTTGTGGATTTTTGTTTGCGAGTTAACTGAACTGCGGTTGAGCATACTTCTTTTTTTGACTTTTATTTGTTGGATAACTGGGAAATCCCAAAGTGGAGTACATTTACTTTATAAACTGAACTGAATTACCTGGAACGTTATTCCTTTCCTTTTTGCTGTAATATAACCTTTGAAAATTGAAAAATGGTGTAATTGAGTTTATTTAAATTGAGTGTTTTACTTCCTTGCCCTGAAATAATTATAAACGTGTTAGTGTTGTACAAAAATAACCAGAGATCATGTGTGTTTTGAATGTATGCATCCCTTGTGGGGTTTGACAACAAACTGCCACTAAAAATACTAGTATTACCTTTGACCAGAATATACCTTCAGTTCACCGTGTTACTAAACTTGTCCAAATCAGTTTTCTTCAGTTAATAAATATTGCTAAAATCAGATCTATTGTGTCTTCTGAGGATCGTGAAATATTAATGCATACTTTCATCTTCTCCCTTCTAGATTACTGCAACTCCCTCTACTGTGGCCTCAATCAAGCCTTCTTAAATTGTTGACAGTTGGTTAAAAATGCAGCTGCTAGGTTATTCACCGGAACTAGCTGTAGATCCCATATTACCTGTTCTTTCAACTCTCCAGGGGCTTCCCCTAAAATTCTGAATGAAAAAAAAATGGATTCCCTTATCAGTCCTGCAAGATGAAATTTGGATTTCTCTGCATTTTAACCCATGCTATTATATTGGAGCAGTGAGCTGCCAACATATGGCAGCTCAGGGAGCAGTTAGGGGTTCAATGTCTTGCTCGAGGACACCTCAACACACTTTCTGCAGGACCGGGGATTGAACCTGTAACCTTCCAATTGCCATACGACCACTCTACCCACTGAGCTATGCTGCCCAAAATCTAGTTGATCACATTTAAAGCACTGCAGCATCCTGCCGTCAGTTATATTTCTGATCTCCTCACTCGACTCCCCAACCACTTTGATGCTCAGACCCCAATCTTTTATCCATCCTCCACTCCAACTGCAAAACCAATGGTGACCGCACCTTTGCAATTTTACAATGTTATAACAATGTTCAAATTTAAATTAGCAGACATCTTCATCCAAAGCCAGGTACATTAGTACAACACAAGCGACTAGTCAGGAGTGAAGTTTTAGCCCTAAATCTCTGGAATTATCTTCCCCAGATATGCAGAATCTTTGGACTGTTTTAAACTACTTCTAAATCCCATCTTTTAAGCAAGCCTTTTTTTTTAGGTTGGTTTTTAGCTTTGACTGTTTCTTTCTGTGTCATGTTTAATTTTCATTGTATTTATGCTATCCGTTTACGCTTATTCATTATGATTTTATGTAAAGCACTTTGTAACTGTATATTTTTAAAAGTACCATATGAATAACACTTTGCTTGCTCACTCATTTAAAGTCAGCATAGCTCAATGGGTAGAGTGATAGTCTGGTGATCGAAGGTTTACATGTTCAATCCTCAGTCCTGCAGAAAACATGTCCAGGTGTCCTTGAGCAAGACACTGGACCCTTAACTACTCCCCGGGCACCACGTGGTGACTAACCACTCCTCCTGTACAATAGGATGGGTCAAATGCAGAGAACTGCAAATGTCGTAAGAGGCGACTAAAAGGGTTGGCGTCAGGAAGGGCTTCCGGTCATAAAACTTCGTTCCACAACAAAATTCATGGAGAGTCAATGACTTGGAGGAGACGAATCCATGGACCGGTCAACCCCCGCTAGCGGGGAAAACGGCCGGAATACAAATCCTGTTTGTTTGGACTGATAAGGGAACAATTATTATTAAACTTGGTAAAGGCTACACAAGCTATCAACTACCACAGCGTGTGGCTGCTGATGCCATTCAAAATCATGTCATGAGAAAAGGATTTAAGGACTTGATCAGTGGACATTAATTCATATTACATCAGAATGGTAAGCTGTCAGCATGTGGTTTCACATAAACCATCACTCCCTGCCCCCAGAAAGGGATTTCATTTGAGTGGAACTTGTACAGTTTGCAGATATAAGGTCTTGTGGATTGTTTATCAATTCATCCATCCATCGTCAACCACTTATCCTAAATCGGGTCACAGGGGAATTAGAGCCTATCTCCAGGGTACACCCTGTATTGGTCACCAGTCTATCACAGGGCAGAGCAGTTAGGGGAACAGTGTCTTGCTCAAGGACACCACGACACACTTCTCTGCAGGACTGGGGATCGAACCTGCAACCTTCTGATCACCAGGCGACCGCTCTACCCACTGAGCCATGTCGCCGTAATCAATTCCTCTGGTTTGCCTTTTTGCTATCTATTCCATGCAATTGTCATTTCATGCAAATGCATTTGTACAACCAGAGTGACAATAATCATCTTGCATCTAATTTTTCTTTTGTATGCTTTCATACAGTTATAGTCAAAGACTTTCTCATCTTCTCATAATCATATTGAGAATGTAATTCATTTACCAAGAAAGAGACAAAATGTACAATAAACAGATGAATTTGACTGACAGCTCTTTTTCAGATATTCTTTTAACATCACAATAATAACAATAAAGAAAAGAAAGCCTTTTTATATGGTCATTTTATTCTTATAATGAAACTTGTCCTCTGCATTTAACCCATCCTGTTGTATAGGAGCAATGTCCAGCTGCAGCACCCTGGGAGCAGTTAGGACTTCAGTGTCTTGCTGAAGGACACCTCACACTTTCTGAAGGAGCCAGTGATCAAATCAATGACCTTCCAATTACTAGATGACCCCCTCTACTTCCTCAGCTATTCCACCCTCCTTCATTATAGTATTAGCCATGATAATTGTGTAGTTAAAATCTAATATCATGACAGCTTTAGTTGAAACAAAAATCTGCACACACACAGCCATCCTTGGCACACGACTGAACAGCATGGCGCTGAAACCCAGTATAGCAGTAGGCAATTGCCCGGCGCAGGAAAAGACGAATTTCTTCAAAAAACCCCGCTTTGAAGCTGTAGCAAGTCAAAATGGACAAACGCTGACACTCTGGGCCAGAGGACATTGGCACTATTCCTCAATAATGAATAAGCCCACAGCAAACTGAATGTTGAAGCCAGTTGCCATGGTTACCAAGGATATGGCACAGAGATGAGCCCAAGGTGACCAACAGGGCTGTTGATCACCGTGGTAACAGCAGAATGATTCACACAGAGGCGAACCTAACACCCTGTACATACACATAAAACTTACACAGAAAGGCTAACACTGACTATTTCAAAGTTTCATCAGATCAGTGCGTGAGCGACTGAGTGAGTGAGTGAGTGAGTGTGTTTGTGTGTGTGTATGTGTGTGTATTTTCTCATGGTTAAATGTGCAATAAGCCGGATAAAATGTGCTTGGGTCTCACGGAGGTAGGAACGTAACATTTCTAAATGATAATTACCAATTACTAATGATAATATAAAATATTAATTAGTTATGTTATCATTTTTTTATTTCCTTATTATTCAATGCAAATTTGTTGAATAGGGATGACAAGGAGTATTTATTTCCATAAATGTTGTATATTTCAAAGTCTGTATTTACATGTAACAATTAGTCCCCGCAATATGGGGGGGTGGATATGGACCTGAGCATGAGGATTAAGGGCAGATGCCCTTACTGATGCCCCACAGTGGAATCAAATCCATAGGGCTGTGCTCAATATTTCCTGATGTGTGCACAGCTAAGCTACAGCAGACCATGTATTATATGTTTAAGGAAGCATTTTTCCATATTCTATATTAGTGTATAATGTACATAAACATCAATCATACTGATTGGACTTGCATGCATGTATGCAACAACAAAAAGTGAATGGGTTCAACTAGATAAGAAGTTTATTCAGAAATAATGTCACTCAAACAATCAAGACATTGTAAGATGACAAAAGAGGTACTCTCAATTCTGTGATTGCAAATATTCCACAGTCCTCTGTGAATAGTGCTCATTATCACTGAATGTGCAGTCAATGACCGATTTGCATATGAACCCAGCCTATTGTTGTGTGGTATCACTGTATTCTTCATAAGAGAGGGGATGCTGCAGTCAGTTCAGACTGTAGATGTCACCTATTCGAGTGACGAAATGGTGCTGAATGAACTTCTGATCAAGTTAAACTGATTCAACTTTTTGTGATTCCCTTACCTGGATTATTGAGTATGCATCCAGACATGTGTGTATGTGTTTACTCACGTAGCTGATCGAAGTGTGTCTGTATACCATCTGATCCTGGGACTGAACAAACAAGACGAGCCTTCTGGAACGTACTCCACTTATTCACTAGACTCCTCTGACCTCCTATGTCATTCTGCACACACACACACACACACACACACACACACACACACACACACACACACACACACACACACACACGCACACGCACACGCACACCTTGTGACACTTTGTGGAGGCTCAGTTAAAACTATTATAATTACATTTTTTAAATTAATTAATCAACATATAAACTAGTCACGAGTCGCAAAGACATGACTTGCACCCTCATGTCTTTTACCTGCCATTGAAGTGCCACTGCATGGTGATAAAAAAAAGATCCTACTCACTTTCATCTGATCAGAATTTGAATATTTTTTTAACCAATTCAGCTAGTTTGATTTTAGCCAAGCTATTAAATTTCATTTCAGGAAAATTATATTCCACTTGCAGAATTTCTGAGAGCACTTACTTTCTTTTTGTAATTTGGTGGTTTATGATTTGATTATTTGTGGGTTTGTACCACGGATATTAACTATAATAACGGCAGTAGATGGAGAAATTGGTGAAGAGAGCCAGAGTTTATATTATAAACATTGTTAGCTTTGAAATAAATATGGCTTGAATAGAGATGAGGCATTTTCTTTCCTGTTTTTTTGTCTTGCAGTGAGATTTGTACTCTATTATCCAATCAGCAATCACTGCCTCACATCTCTGCTGGAAATGTCGACAATGGCACATTACTCTATTCATCTCAGTGTGCCAGCAAGAAGAAGAGTAAAGTTATTGGTTGCACATCCAGCCTAACTAGGGTTCAGCTGCAACTCAACATTTCCATCGAAGACCTTTTGATCACACACTCTCACAAACTCAAACATATAGACATACAACTCAGTGTGTTACCTACCACATTAAATGCCCAAGCTGCTCATCATAATAATACAGCAGTTCAAATGAGTCGATCTAGGAAAAAAGACACCGGTCATGTTAAAACTCTAGTAATCAATCTTCGTATCAAATCATCTCATATATATTCCATTCAGTCCAGTGGTGGCTAAATGGCATAGGGAGGAAAAATGCTTTCCGTGCTCATTTTCTTCTTTATGCAACAGTGCCATCTATTGTATTAATTTGACAGCTTCCAACAGGTTTGGCTCAGTTCCTTTTGCCCTCCACCCATTCAAATGAACTAATAAAAATAAATATTCCTATAATAGCCATTCTAGAACCAGAGAGCATTTAAATTCCAATCAGTAGAAAGGAGAGCCACTTTATTTGGTCATTGTATTTTTTCAAGAAATGTATTCTCTGCATTTAACCCATCTTTTTGTATAGGAGCAGTGGGACAACCGCAGCACTTGTGGAGCAGTTAGAGGTTCATTGTCCTGCTCAAGCACACCAACATGCTTTCTGAAAAAGCCTGGGATGAAACCAGTAACCTTTTGATTACTAGAAGTCCCGCTCTACTTCCTGAGCCATGCCACCCCTGAGTAGGTAAATGAGGCTGCAATGTGCAAACTCCATTTGTATGTGTAGGCACTAATTAATGTATGTATCTTGCAAAAGCAGCCTGTCCCCTCAGTTGCTTCAAAAGGTAGTCAACCGTTGAAAGCACACTTAATTTACATCAGCATTTATTTGGAAGTAATGGAGGTGATGTGATATTTTTATGCACCTATGCCTCACTGATTTGTATTTAAGCTAAAATTGTGCAAGGGGCTATTTTCTGCATGGTCCTGATAACTGGATCAGGAGCTAAAAGATCACAACAGCTTTATCTGAGGATGCATTGTAATAAGGTTTGTGTGGCTCCATAGCCCCAAATCTTCTCTTTAATACCGTTGAGAAAGTAGCATGAAAGGAATACACACACTCTGGTAGTCGACTCACTACCAAAAGTATGATATGCATGTAGATCTGCTATTAGTGTGACTCTATAGTTACTATAACCTACTCGAACAAAACTGAGGCTTACCAGTGAGGCAGGTTTGAGATCTTTGATAATCGGATTCTCTCTGACAGACAGGTGGAGCTGGTACCCACTCAAGATAAGTCGGTGGTTGATGGAGTCGCCCACTAGGTGGATGCTGGCTCCCATAACAAAGGTGATGATGCAGAGGTAGATTGCTGACCGAGGCAGCGCCCTAGGACTGCGCTCAATTAGCTAAACAGGACAAAGACAGAACAAGTAAGCATACCAACACATTCACACAAAAATAAATGGTCCAGTAAGAAAGTAATTTGTTTTTTTGTTGTAGATGTCATCAAAGGTACCATTCCTAATTTATCTTGAAAACTGAAACTTAAATCTCACTTTGACAAATTGTTAACACCAAATCCCTTGCAGTGTTCCAGATATACCTTGAGCATTAGAAACGGTGTGATGACATTGTAGGCCATGTGGAAGTAGTCCCCAGCACTAGGTTTATTCAGGGGGAACCATTCCAGAGGAAGGACAATCTATGACACACATCAAGAACACAACACTGAAATCATTGGTGGTAATTGTACCGTGAATTTGATTATCTATCAAGTATGTTAAACTAAATCTACTATTACCCATATCCTCAATGTCCGTTTTATGCTTAAATTAGTATGGCATGATGGGAAAATGAAGAGAAATAGGTATCATTGATCTTTACCATGGCAATAGGCCTTCCAAAATCCAAGATCCAGTTCTGGATGGTGAGACAGAGCCATAGGTCAAAATGGAATTCTGGTCCTTTTTTGGATGGCAGTTTTTCCTTGGAAACCAAGTTGCTGTCAACAAACATTGTCATCGATGAGTCCCTGCAATACCAAAACTTCTGTGTGTGACAGGAAAACACCATGTTGTCTAACAGTTGAGGCGAGACGTTACAAACTGCCCCCGCCTCAATCACCCCATTATCATTATTATCATTGAACACCCCAATATGTGAATAACTTGGTCTCTGTTTACTCTGTTATCAGATCTTGTGAGCAAACTCTTGCCTTTCACCTGAAACATATTGCTTTGTAACTCCCAACTGCAAAATAAATACAGACAATCTTCACGTTAAAGTTATCATTTCTCAACAGGAAATCAACAAATTTCCAACACAACTCGCATATGAGTCATGTTGCTCCTCTGAAGGGTCATGCAGGAGCAACGCTAATGGCAAGCAAGGAGGCAGACGAAGCAATTCAATAATCAGTTACTGCTTTTGCCCAGGAAGAGCCTTTTCCCTGGGAATCTGCAATATATTACTGCTTAACACAACACAAATAGGAAGAACGAGGCTATTTCTCCAGGATAGTTGCAAAGGAGGTAGAAGTATATGGACAGCAATCATTCACGTGTGGCAGTATACCTGGGCTCAGTCAAAACATAGTTTAAACAAGCCAGTTAAATAAATGAGAATTACTTCAATAGAACCAAATGAGCCATATTACAGATGACTTGCTCATCTTAGCTCTGATCGTACCCATACAGTCTTCCGCTAATAATTCAACTGTTCCTTCCTCTAATGTCAATAATGCTGCGTTTGCAAAGGAAACAGCACTGCAAATTACATCATTACACAGACCTTTGTTGAATTGATGTCTGTAAATCGTTGACTTGGCGTTTTCTCACAGCATTAGTTATTTTATCCATGCTGTGTACTACGTTGTTATCACAGCTTAGCTGAATCCTAACTTCCAGTGGATAAAGTAACGAATCGATTCTCTCTAGTTTACTTCCTGGTTGCTCTTTGTCCCGCCCATCTGGTTGCCGTTCCACCAATGACGTTGCTCCGACACCAAACGGTCGCTGTCAATCTAGACCGCAGCTTGATGTCAGACTTCACTCACTCCCTTTGAAAAGTAGCTTATGAAACTTTCCCTGACATTATAAGTGTATTTTATTTTTGCATTGTTATTAGATTTTCATTCAAGTCATACACATAATGTGTGTTCCAATATGATAACGAACTGTATTCATTACATATCACACACACATACACACCTTGGGACACTGTGGAGGCTCATTAAAACCCTTATAATCAAAAAAAAATTTAAAGTAATGAATCAACACATAAATCTTTACATAAGAATCCTGAACCCAGAATGAAAAGTAGGAATATCACTAGTCGCAAAGACATGACTTGCACTTGTCCATCTTGGAAGTTTGAGTAAGATTCTGAATGCATCATTATGTGCTACCTGCAGCTTTTTCATTTCTGCTTTACTGTAACTGCACCACACATGGGCTGTATACAGTGGAGTAAAGTAGGCCCTAAAAAGAGCGGTTTGAACATCCTCTGTACAGATGTGGAATCTGCATGCCAGCATGTTGACTTGTGCATACAGTTTGCAACACTGGCGCTGTACATCATCATCACATGAATCGTTCCTGATCATGTGACCCAAATATTTAACTGTGTTCACCACATTTAGCGCTTGGTCTGCCATGAAGAATGAAGGAACGTGTTCCTTCTGATCCTCCTTGGTTTTGGCTGTCATGACGACTCTTTTTAGAGTTAAATCTAATGTCATGCTGCACACCATGACTTAAGCAGTTGCTGTGAGCAGATGGTCAATAGGACTATCCCCCACCATACAGCCGGTCTTAGACTCTAGCTTTTTACAAAGATCCTCCATATATACACTGAAGGGAACAGATGACAGTGTTCCACCTTGTCAGATCCCATTGGTCTCCAGGAAAGATGCAGATATACTCTCACCCCATCTAACTTACATGGTATGACAGGAGTGCCAAGAGTCCAATATCCTTATCAAATCAAAGGGGACCCCTTGCTTTTGTTTAACAACTCGTTTACCTTGATAAACTGTCAAAAGCCAGAGAACACATCAAATCTGTAGTGTCGTG
>OMLC01068215.1:10856-21827 GCA_900302585.1 Regalecus glesne | reverse complement strand
GTTGCGCACATATAAACGCGTACCCTGCCTCTGTCCCTGATTCTGCATTAAATTCAGCAGGGTTGCTAAGAGACAACCCACTGGTCAGATGGACGTATTAATGCATTCACATGCACACTGAGAGCCCTGTATGGATTCTGGGTTTTGTATTTGTTGTTTGGCAGCTCGCCAGAGACACAGTGACACTTCCAGACTCTGCTCTTGTAGCTTGAACCCCAACAGAGTAATTCCCTTCAGCTCAGCACACAACCCCGGCTCTGCTGAAAGAGAATGGGAGACGAGCTGGGCCACTCTGGGGACCCAACCCTGTTAATCAACACACTGCTCTGGCAGGGAGCCCCAGTCAGATCAAAAATAAAATACATTTGGAATGGAGACACAGAGACCGAAAAAAGGTCTGAACTCAAAGGGGGGGAGGGGGAAAAAAGGCCCCAACACTTGAATAACAGCTTCTTTTATTCCAAGCTAAAACCAGCCGAGTATTCATATCGCGTGATTGTTCTTATTGAGATGACTGTCAGAGGTTGTGATTATGAAATTGTATTTATTCATTTATTTTACAGATGTTGGAGTTTGCTGAGAGTGTTTCAGAGCATCGGCGTTTAGTCTGATAATATGCTATTGCTGATTGGCCCTCAATGTAATGTGCACACAGGGATCCGCTGTGATAGTGTGTGTCCTCAAGGCTTCTGGGGCCCCAACTGCTCAGTCACTTGCTCTTGTCAAAACGGAGGCTCCTGCTCCCCAGAGGACGGCACGTGTGTTTGCGCACCCGGATACAGGGGGACCTCCTGCAAAAGAAGTGAGTGCCTCTCTTCTCCTATTAAGTAAACTTCTCTTCCCCTCGCTCCGTTTCTTGAGTAACCGTTAACAGTCACACTGCGAGAGCAGCATGGCAGCCAGCCACATGGCGACATTGACCTTGCCCTGTTGTGGAGGAATATCGAGGGAGCACGAGCTGAAGATGAGCACTATATTCTTGGTCATAAATGCCTGAATACAAGACCCCCTCATTGCTGCCGTCTCTTATCACCGTGTCCTTGCTGCACGACCCCTTTGCCCCCCACCACCACCTCTCAGTGGGATTTTCACAAACCCTCACTGGAGCCTCATCAGAGAACCAGCTCAGTGAGAGTGCAAACTTCAGTCTCTTAAAGTGGCCTGTCCCTGATGCCTCTCTCTCTTTCAAGTGATGAGCTCACCGACTGGGAGTGAATTTCATAGAGACAATCCTGTAAACACCAGCAAGAGTTTGAGACACACATCACGCTCTCGCTATCTTTCTGTCTCTCTCTGTGTGTGTCTCTCTCTCTCTCCACCTCTCTCTTCATCTGTGTTTGATTATTTTGTATCCCTTATTCTCCATCTGAAAACACTACTGACATCTTTGAACATCACAGAAAACGTCTCTGACATCTGTTAACAAGCCTATAGATTTATCTCCAAACTGTGCGAGGGAATGGGTTTTTGTAGTATGATGGTTGCTATTGGCATTAAGATGATCCTCTGAAACACAATGAAAATCAGACAAACTCATGTTATGTGGGTTCCCCAATTTATCTATATGTTGATTGCTCAGCATGCTTTTCCTACGAAATCTTTACTGGCACACAGGAAGTGAGGCATTTTGTATATTCACAGACTACCGCTTTGTTTTCTTTCGAGGGATAAGATAAGATAATGATAAGATAATGTGTAGCTTTTTACATTGTCCCCATTTGAAGCGCCACACCAGATCATAGCTTCAAGCTAATTCACATCTGCAGTCCCTGCATGTCTTTGATGGGAGGAAGCCGGAGCTCCCGGAGGCAACCCACGCAGACAAGGGGAGAACATGCTAACTCCACACAGAAAGGACCTGGGACGGTATTCAAACCCAGGACCTTCTTGCTCGTGGTGCAACGGTGCCAACCGCTGCGCCACGGTGCCTCCCAATTTATTTATCTATTCAATCTATTTCAAGTTTGTTGGTTATGCACAAATGAAAACAAAAACAAAAAACAGATACACTTAGAAGCCACGATCCTCATGTGTTTTCTCACATCACTGAAGCGAAATGAAACAGGATTTTGTGAATTGTCACTTAAACCTGCTCCATCTACCACCACTGCATGGAAATTACTTTGAGGCTGAAATTCTATAGGCTTGCTTTAAAAATAGTCTCATACCAAAAACCACTGACAGAAAATAGGAACATAAAAGCGATTTATATTACCCCTCGCTAATGAATCAGAAACACATAGGAATAAGTTAAGGTGCCAGCAGTGAGTCATGTTGCAGGTGCTCCTCTGTATTAAAAGTTACTTTAATTACCTTTTGAAAATATTTCAACTGTTCACATTCTCGGTGTGTTTCCTGACATTTATAGATTATCAAGATCATCTCTTGGAGATGAATTCTTATGAGTCCCTGAACTCTTTTACAAGTCCATTTCTTGCAGCGTATCTGATGGGAGTAATGAGAATAAAGACTGACTTCTCTCTTCCTCCCTCTCTCTCTCTCCCTTTGCTCTATCTGACTTCATCCATTTGTCTGTAACTTCTATTGCCTTGATATTTCTTTCCCCCTCCTTCGTCACTCTCGTCATGTCTTCTCTCATTATGCCTCGTCTCACATCCATGTTCGTGGCTGAAAAACATCTCCTCCCTGTCCTACTCCGCGTGTGCCAGCTTGCTCTCCTGGCTTCTATGGGCACCGCTGCACCCAGTTATGCCTACAGTGTATACACAGCGCTGGTCCGTGCCACCATGTCACAGGCCTCTGTGAGTGCCTGTCCGGCTTCACTGGCACTTTGTGCAGCCAAGGTAAGTAGCCCTTTGGGTTTCTTTACCTCTTTCCTCTCACCCTGTGTCTCCCCCATTGGGTCTCACTCTAATGGTTAGCTGTTAGATTTGACCCCCAGTTGATTACTATTGAAATAAGGCAAGAAAGGTGTGTGTGTGTGCGTGTGTGTGTGATGGTGCTATGGATGGACAAACAGACGGACATGAAGACAATAAATACATAGATTGAAATTATCATCAAATTCATTGAGAACTACCTGTATAGCCTCCACTGCAACTTTGCATCTAAC
The DNA here is from genome assembly GCA_900302585.1 of Regalecus glesne. Lineage (NCBI taxonomy): Eukaryota > Metazoa > Chordata > Actinopteri > Lampriformes > Regalecidae > Regalecus > Regalecus glesne. Next base: position 18,754 of record OMLC01068215.1, on the reverse strand, counting down.
AAAGTTGTCGTACATGCAGATGATTCAGATTGATGAAGCCATCCTAGACGTGATTACCTAGATTAGCCAAGATGGGGCACTCCCTTCCTTGTTGTATTCAGTTTGGAGGCAGTGACTCATGAAGTGGCTTTTGGGGCTGTTCCATGTGATGATGATGATGCCAAAGATAAATCTGAGCATTGTTATGTTAGTCTTTTGTGAGGACTTTGTTCGAAAAGAACATTTTAAATGATTTTTAACTTTGTGCGTTCAATAAGAAGGCACAGGCACGCACACTCCTCTACTGCATGGCACAAAACCATTAAATGGTTTAATTTAAGATGTACAACTTAAACAATTACACAGTACATGTTCTGTGTTATGGTTCATGAGACAAATGTTCCATTTTAATAAAGCTGGGCCAGACGTTATGGCAAATAGTTTATCTTGCACCATTATCATAAAATGTGTGTGTGTGTGTGTGTGCGCGCGTGCGTGTGTGCGTGCGTGCATGTTCGTGCACGTGTGCACTATTATATGCATGTACTTCATACACACACACATTGCATACATGCATATATGGATACACACACATGTATGGACACGTACATACATACATGGATGTAGAGGGAATGGGGGGACTATGAACTCAGATACATGATATGTAAGAGTGTGTGAGACCTTTGGTGAGGATCTTCTACACTTCTTTGTCAGCCGTCGTGCAGCAGAGATCAAGTGATGCTATTCACCCTTAGCATGTTGAAGGAAGCCATCCACATGCAAATGTACTGTAGATTTTACTTCTCATAATTTACCAGTCTTTTTTTATAAATTACAGAGAGGCAGCGAGGTTATTTTCAATTCTCTTTCATGGCTTTGAGAAATGTCTCATGAATGAAAGTTTAATAGGTTAGCTAAAGGAAGAGGAAAAGAGAAAACCAGAGCTGATCCTAATTTGTCCAGGCCATAATTAATAGTGAGTCGGCGGTAGGCCTCTGGGGACAAAGGTGGCCAGAACATGTGCACAATCTCCTCTCGTTGAGCCCCGGTGGTGTCCTCGGTTGTCTCCTGTCCAGAACATTAAGCCCTGGGCTAATGAAGCTCTCCTGGAGTGCTGAATCCCCAGAAGCAGCAGCATGGGGGAGCCAGTCTCACAGTCTAATGACAACCTGCTTGAAGGAGCTTGAAAGAGCTCTCAAGATGGGGGGGAGAAAAAAAATCTGTTGAAATGTAATCATTAAAATCACCCCACATGAAAATGAGTCAGATTCAACTCTTCCACCTTAGCTTAAATGTCTAATGCTGTTCTTTTATTTATTTAGTTTTTATGATGGACTCAATGATGTGTGTTCTGGTGCCGTTACTGACCCTGATGGCCAGTCACATCTAGTCACAACACATCACACTATCCAATGAGAAAACCCCTCAGAGGTTGTTGAGTAAGTGGCGTCTTTTATTGGGCACAGGGACGGAGACCATTGAAAAATTAATTTCATAAAAAATATTTACAGTAGTGTGTGTATTTGGTCTATAGTATGACTGTGGCGAATCGGTCATTACGCTCCGGCGAGTTAAATGGGGTGGACGTGCCGTTGGATGTAGTAATAATGTACTGGCTTGGTGTGACCAAAGCTCTGCACTTTATGACCTCTCAATTACATCCCCCGGAGGAATGTAAGATGATGTTTTTTTTTTCTTTTCCTTTAAAAGCCCTGTTGGTTATTTATATGATGCTCTCCTCTGTTCTGTTAAGTATGCTTATGTTAGTGTGACAGAGTTTGTTCTTTAGATTTCCTTATTCCCCACAAATGGGAAGCTTGGAATTCTCTGCATTCTAACCCAACCTATTGTATAGGAGCAGTGAGCTCCCACCATATGGCACTCGGGGAGCAGTTAGGGGTTCAGTGTCTTGCTCAAGGACACCTCGACATGTTTTCTGCAGGACCGGGGATCGAACCTGCAGCCTTCTGATTGCCAGACGACCGCTCTACCCACTGAGCTATGCCGCCTTATGCTGTAAGATAGATGCAGTCTTTAACATCCCGTAGGAAATGAGTTGTGACAGCTAATGGATGCAAAGACACATGCAGATACCTGCACCACAACATACAGATATACATACAGACACATAAACACACAACATTCACGGCCCGCCTCTATCCCAGCACAGAGCACACACATATCACACATATAAGAGGCAGTTTGTTAAGTGCTGCTATGGCAGGAGGGATAAAAACCACTGCCAAAGAGAGCTCTTCTACATTCCAGAGTCCTCTGATTTCCTCCCACCATCAAAAACACATGCATGTTAGGGTTAATACTCCTGCCTGTGCCCATTAGCAAGGCGACAGGAACAAGAGCTGGAGTTGGTCCCAAGACGCTGCAGCTGCTCCTATACAATAGGATGGTTTGGATGCAGAGATCAAATTCGGTTGTGTGTATGTACGATGAGAAATGAGTGAAGCATCTTCTTCTTCTGCAGCCTGACAGCAGTAGTGTGATATATGAATTGAGGGGGTGATCGTGAGGGGGTGATCGGTGTCATTCACTATTGTGATTGCAAGGCGTGTTCATGTGTGGTATGGTGTAAGGTGGAGGGTATCAGAGGCAGCATGTGTGATGAGATGGTCAGCGTGGTACAGAAACAGGGGGACAGCACAACAGGATGGGTGGATTATGCTGTTGTACAGTATTAAAAGCAGGAAGGAGACCTGTGGCTAGTATATGGAAATGAATAGTTGTATGGTTCGGTATACCCTGATGTAATACATGTGCTCCAATCTTTTTATTCTCAGTGTGTCCGAGTGGTAGGTACGGGAGAGGCTGTTCTGAGATCTGCCTCTGCACTAACAATGGCACCTGCAACCCCATCGATGGTTCCTGCCAATGCATCCCAGGATGGATAGGAGAGGATTGCTCCCAGGGTATGATCTCTTTTTTTTTTTTTCTCCAACCCATCAATCAAACTGGCTCTCCATTACTCTTAATATCGTCTCCCCTCTCATCTTCCATTTGTTCTCTTAATTTCCTTTACACATTTCTTTCATGTACATTGATTATTTTCATGATCCTCCTCATTTCCAAAACTGCTCAACACTGCAGCTGCCGTGAAACACAGCTTGTTTAAACGATGACAGTAATCGGATATGCTCTTTGATGCAATATCTTAAAGACAAAAGAATAGAGGGAGAGGTCTGAGCTGCCATTATATTATATGTCTTTGAAGTAAAATTACTTATAGATGTTACACAGCTTGTGCTTAGCTTTTGTTCCAGTTCAACACATATTTTTGTACAATAGGATCTTAGATATGACTGAGGGTGAGAGTACCTTTTTCAAGTCTTTGTCTCTGATTCCCTGTCAGCGGGATGCAAAAGGGCCTTGGTGTGTGTGTTTACATTGTTTATGTGTGTGTGCATGTGTGTGTGTAAAATATAGAGTATATATGTGTGAGTGGGGTCATCTTGTCACCGTTTGTGAGGTTATGAATGCGTTTATCCACTTGACTGTCTTTGGCGTCTGCAGCCTGTCCTACTGGGCAATGGGGCCATGACTGCCTCAACTCATGTAACTGTCACAACGGAGCCCAGTGCAATGCCTACGATGGGGAGTGCAGGTGCAGCCCTGGTTGGACAGGTCTCTTCTGCTCACAGAGTGAGTCTCTCCTATCTAGTTAATAGACGCACAGTGGCATCTGTTGGTGATAGAGCAGAACTGCAACTGACTAACGTCTAAACCAGTTGCGAGAGAAAGGCGTTTTTTTTTAAATCATAAAGGTAATTGAACAATTGGGGCTGTTGAGTGTTTCTTGCTTATGTTTTACTGTACGGCATCAAAGTAAAATACGGATATCAGACAGTATCAGTAAACATGTCCAGGCCCCTTTTTACGACTGCTGCTGTGTAGGCAGTCCAGTCTTTTTTATTTTTTTTCGAAAATCCACCTACATTAATTCCATTACCTATCACTGCTTTTTTTTCCTCCCTCCATATTTTAGTCTTTTAGCAGTGCCACATCCTTGCCGTCTTTCATGGGGTCCCCCGCTGTCCCATCTATTATGCATCCTGTGTTTTGCCCTCAAGTCTCTCCTGTTGCAGTTGTGCTGTATTTCTTGTTTTCCTGTTTAGTAATCTAAAAGCTTTTCCTGCTGAAATAAATGTTTAAATTCCATTCAGTGGGATGTCATCAGCTATGCATGCTGTTCCCTTCTTACCCTGTTTTTTATTTAGGCTGTCCTCCAGGGTTCTACGGGAGGGACTGCTCTGAGGTGTGCCGCTGTCAGAACGGGGCAGATTGTGACCATGTTACTGGCCAGTGTACCTGCCGAACAGGCTTCATTGGTACTAGCTGTGAACAGAGTGAGTAGGCCACATGCATTACTTCTAAATAAATTCACTGTGTGTGTGTGTGTGTGTGTGTGTGTGTGTGTGTGTGTGTAGATGTGTCCCTAAGCTAATTTGGCTCCCACTCCCTAAGTACTTTAATTTGATGTTTTTAGTAAAGCACCTCTCTTTTATGCAGAGTGCCCTCCTGGTACATTTGGCTATGGGTGTCAACAGTTATGCGAGTGCATGAACAATGCTACCTGTGACCATGTGACTGGAACATGTTACTGCAGTTCTGGGTATAAAGGTATCCGCTGTGATCAAGGTGAGAGGCCTTATCAAGACTCTGACTCGTGTGTTTGCTCAAGTATATGTACATTTGCTCTGTGTAACCCTTTCTGTGTGTGTGTGTGTGTGTGTGTGTGTGTGTGTGTGTTTGTGTGTGTGTGTGTGTGTGCGCGTGTGTTTTTCCTGTAGCAGCTCTGATGATGGAGGAGCTCAATCCCTACACCAAGATCAGCCCAGCCCGAGGTTCTGAGCGCCAGTCTGCAGGAGCTGTCATGGGTATCATTTTCCTCCTTCTCATCATCATGGCTATGCTCAGCCTGTTTGTGTGGTACAGGCAGAGGCAGAGGGATAAGGGCCATGAAATCCAACCCAGTGTGTCATACTCGCAGGCAATGCACATCACCAACACTGACTACTCCCTCTCTGGTGAGACACTACTAAGTCGACCACGGTCATTCACTCATTTTGATCACAGACTGTATATCCTTAGTGGTTAAAAGAAGCATTGATGTGATGTTGGTAATAGAGGGGTCATCAGCCTAATTTGTTTATCTTATAAAGTGGATAGTGATGAAAACTCACCTTTTCATTATTTAATTGCCACACTTTTTGATACAAATGGACTTGTATCTGTAGTCATAATTGAGATTGTGAACCTCTCCACCTGTTGTTTCAAACCCCCAGAGTGTGGCAGTACTGTAGTGATGAGACCCAGTACAATTGAGGTCAGTCAGGGTCAAAGCACAAACAGCAGTGGCCAATGCTTCTCCAACCCCAGCTACCATACTGTGGCACAGTGTAATGTTGCCTCAGCGCTCCCCAGCAACCTGGATGGCTCACTGACCCTCAAAGTATGGCCCGTCTCCTTCACTTTCCATATGAATCTGCCACCTTCTTCAGAATTGTACATAACGTGCCTGTCCTCCTTTCACAGTCAAGCACACTGAAAAGCAGAAATGGCTCAGAATGGAGAGCGTACTGCAACCTCAATGACCTAGGTCAGTATGTTCACTCTCTGACCTTGACTTATCATTATAATGTTTTTAGCTTTGCAATATTGTGGTTTCATCAATGCAAGCAAAAGTCGCAGGGCTGTCGATTTCCGACTGACCCCAGACAGGATACAGTAATGGTAACCGTAAATCTCTGTATACATATCTCAGTCTTTAAAAAAAATTTTTAAAAAAATTACGTGACATTTAATGGGACCAGAAAGTCAAGTTGAAATTAAACAATTTTGAGTGGGATGGCAGCATCAATAATAAATAAACATCTCAGAAAAAAAGGATATAAATACAAAGAACTGCAGGTTAAGAGAAATTTAAAAAAAACAACACCATGAAATAGTGCATAGATACGCTGAAGTTATAAAGTGGTAAAACAAAACATTGAGGCTTGTCTGTTTAGGTAAAGCAGAGGGAGGGCTTGTCTTTTAGATTCTTGAGGGATGCGCATTTAAATTCTCACAACGTGACCAGATCGTTTTTATTTTTAATTTACCCTCCAAACAGCTCCAGGCAGACAGGGCAGAGTACATGATGATTCTTTTATGCAATGCAATTCAGATCTTAGAGACTAACATCGAGAATATTTCTCGCAAACAAAGAATGTATTTTGCATCTAATTTATGAACAGCAAGGGAACATGAGTTGGATGAAAACAAGTGCAGGCGGGTGTTTTTAGGTGAGTACCATTGAAGAAGCCTGTGTGTAGACAATGAGAGCCAACCTACTCTCTCATTCAAGGTAAAATAGTGGGTAAATAGTTTAAAGCTACTGGTAAAACCTCAACACATCATGACAAACACCGTCCAGCACAAGTAAATATTAACCTGATGTATTCATGTGTAGTGAGTCACCATAGCAGAGCATTGGTGATAAAGAGGCATAAATCAGTATTTCTCTCAACCAAAATGTAAGACAAGATGCTGTAGTGGCTCAGCAGTAGAGCATACCCCTTAACCTAAGGTGTAACAAGTCTGTATCCTGCCACACGCCGTCAGGAAAACGCCACCCGGCCTTAATCTCCCATGCTCGGTAAATGTGAGGCATTCGTAAAGCACTTTGAGTTATCGTTAGTGGTCATTTTGTTTTGTCAACATTCAATCTAAGCTTTATAACGGAGACTCTTCAATATCCAAATGTATTGTACAGTAAGAAGTACTGAAGAGTCTTCAGTAAAATTAGATGCATGGCACTAAATGAGTGTCATCAGCATAAAATGAGATTGTGCAGTAATTACATTTTGACCCTGGTTATTGATGGGTTCAATAAAAACTATACCCCTGAGACTGTGCCTTGAGGGATACCATGCAGTACATGCAGCAAAGGTGTGGTAGCATTTTCAAGTTAAGGAATTTGAATTTTTTAGATTGGGAAATTTTTCGAAACGTATTACAGCTTTTTTTCGCAGGCATTAAATCAAAAAGGGTTAAAATCAAACATTTCATGTCATCCAGTGGTTCACTGATGTCACATCTATCTTTAAATTTTAGGTTTCCGTTTTTTTTTTGTCATTATGTTTCTTATGAGAATGGGATTAAGAGGTTCTGCCTATCAATTCCATGTTTAAAATATAGATCAAAGTTTTCCACCCTGCATGTTTTGTTTTATTTACCTGTTTCAGTGCTTTGTCTACCTCAGTTTCAGATATAGGTGGACTGTAGCGATCTGAATTAAGGGATAACTGAATGTGCCATATAAAGTTGTTATCTATTCACAACCTAGCTCCTTCTTCTGATTATTTTACCTTGGTGTTTTCACTGGAGTTGTTGGCTTTTGATCCGGTGCCAGTAAAGTAGTATGTATGTGTGGCCAAGTTGGGCTAAACAGTAAGTTTACTTGTGCTCCCTCATTCACACTGTATGGCACACCCATCGGTTATGGCACATGCGATCCAAAATCCTTATTTACATACTGCTCTTTGACCTGTACTGTTCTTGAATTGTAAAGAAATATGTTTTTGGATATAAAACCTATTCGGGGTGTCCAGGCTGATGGATTGGATATGTTTTGAATCAAGAAGTTGTTGCCCCGTGTTGAAAACCCTACCGGTCTGGCTGATAAAAACATATGATTGCTGCCAAGTGGCATGCCACCATGTAAATATTCAGGCTTTATCATTGTTCTGAATTCCTGTCAGGCCTGTGGTTGCACTCATTGGAATTTCAAAGTCAAAGATACCAGTTTAATCTTGACAACGTGCACATGTCTAAGTCTAAAAATGCAATAAATCAGTGCAGATGTTCCACTAATGTAAAAGTTGGATATCATGCATTGATTCTGTAGTTCACACCAGGCCATCTCT
>OMLC01068215.1:0-10836 GCA_900302585.1 Regalecus glesne | reverse complement strand
TCTCTCTCTGTCTCTCTCTCTGTCTCTCTCTCTCTCTGTCTGTCTCTCTCTCTGTCTCTCTCTCTCTGTCTCTCTGTCTCTCTCTCTGTCTCTCTCTCTCTCTGTCTCTCTCTCTCTCTCTCTCTCTCTCTCTCTCTCTCTCTGTCTCTCTCTGTCTCTCTCTCTCTCTCTCTCTCTCTCTCTCTCTCTCTCTCTCTCTCTCTCTCTCTCTCTCTCTCTCTCTCTCTCTCTCTCTCTGTCTTCGTGATTTTTCTTGGTTGGCTTTAATCACATGATGACTGTTGGATTATGTAACCAAGTGAGCCATCGTGATGGAGTGGTTGCTGTCAGCCTTAGCAGAATGTGAAAACAGATGATCTAAAGATTCACAACCTCCCCACAGGCTCACTCTTCTGATCTTTCTTCTAGACACACAATACAATGTGCTCACAGGAATAAAATGTCTTGTTAACTTTTCATACATCAAATGCATACTGCCATATCAAGAGGTGGGAAAATAGGACATTCATGGTTGACCTTTATTACAGATGTCCAACAAGGGGAAATGCAGACACAGAGAGGCTCCAGAAAAGGTAAAAAAAAGACCAGACAGTGTCTCTTTGTGTCCAGTCTGCAACAATGTGTGTGTGTGTGTGTGCGCGCGTGTGTGAATTATCCTACATTCTACATGCAAATTTACCATGTGGTGTCCTGTTCAGCACTGGCTGTGCACGCAGCGATATATGATACAGTACCAACATCCCTCCCTCCAGATCCATCTATATCAATTTCCCTATAAGGTTTATAATTCCCTCTGGGATCTCTCTCTCCCTGGCCTGATGCCCTCAATTCTTTTGACTTCTTATGATTTATTTGAAAGCTCACTGCACTTTGGACAAGATCATTGTGGGCTGAGGTTTTCGTCCGAGTAATAGCTCTCTCTGGCCCAGTGCCCAATATGTCATTTTTTTTTGTCCACATAAAGTAGAGCAGTCAGTGGGAAAAGTGGAATGCTGGAATAGGGGTGAAAAGCAGGCGGTGCAAAGATGCTCTGCTCCAGTCTCTAATGAGGCCTCTTATAGGACTGATGAGGCTGTTACGGATGAGAGTTCCACCCTCTACCATTCTCTGATAACAATATACCACCATTATGCCATCATTCAGAGACAAAAGGGGTACAATTTCTACAGAGAGGCGGTTGATTTCATCATCATTCATCGGGGCACATACTAGAGCGTATTCAGATTTTAAAGGGAAATTTCATTTCTATGGTCAGCAGAAGCGCCATATCTCAGCCACCTCGCTCTCAGCCTTGTTTACACTCTCACATCTTGTGCTTATTACAGATTATATCAAGGGCCCATTGTGCAGCAACAGCTCTTGCTCCCTGAATAGTGAGAACCCTTATGCCACCATCAGAGATCCACCGGGACTGACCTGTAAGCACACAGAGAGCAGCTATGTGGAGATGAAGTCCCCCTCCCACCGTGAAGTGCCCTTTGGTGGCACTGCCACCCTTCTGGGCAGCGCCAGTGGGAATGTCTATGATGTTGGTGAGTTTTGCTCCACTGTCCAGAGCTCATCTTGGTCCAAGAGCAAGTCCTACACGCCACTATGAGCTTTTACAAAAACAACCCAGGACTCTGTTCAGGAATTTAGGGAAGCATGAACATCCCTGTTTTGCACGTGTTTCTTTCTGCTCCTTGTATAGGTACAATCAGTAGAATTAGTTGATAGTAAAGACTGACTATCATGTATTGAAAAGGGGAGGTTTAAACAAACCAGTAGAGAGGTTATCCCACCCTTTAGATGTGCAATGTTGACCTCTAAAGCTATAGGTCCTGGACATACTCCTCTCACTGCAAGTTCCAATATTTCCATACAGAGGGGTTAGCTTTACAGAAGCAGATACAAAAACACCAAATAGCCTTACAATCTTAAATAAAACAAAAACCCAACATTATAAATGCTGTGCCCAAAGTAAAATATTGGTATCAATTTTAGAGGGGGCCAAAATCTCGCAGCAATAAAGGCATGAAAATCAATGGCAATGGGGGCCTCCGATGGTGTAGGGGGTCAAGGCACCTATGTTCAGTGCATCTCTGCGTCATGCAGTTGGGTGTTCAAATCCCGGCTGTGCCATTTCCAACCACGGCCGGAGGTCCATAGTTAGTGGGGCATAATTGGCTAAGCCTCAGGTGGGTATAGGGGTTAGGTTGGATAAAGGACCCTCTGGGTCGTCCAGGCCTCTTGGTTAAGTGAAGGGAAAGTACTCTGCTTCATTCTCCTCCGACGGTCAAGCCCTGTGCTTTCCCCACAAGACTGTGATGTGTGAAATAGTGAGGGCTAGTGGTCATGTGACTTGGAGGAGACACATGCTACCACTTCCTGCTTCCTGTCAATGCTCTAGAGGTGTCTAGACAGACCCAGCAATAGGCAACTCGGGGAATTCGGGTGGGGGAAAAGGGGGATCAAATTTAAGGAGGAAAAAAATCAATGGCAAGATGGCTATTGTGAGACAGGTAAGCAGCATTGCAATTAAATATTTAGCCATATGTCATAGATATTGTACAGTGTTAAACGATATGATGACCGGTTGACTTGAGATTTCTGCAGGATTTCTACATTAACTGGATTGTGAAATTGCGGGATGTTGGTGTTTGTCACGTCATTTTCAGCTGTCATATAAGGAAAGGGCATGGGGAAGTGGAGTTGTGATAGACACTTGAGGGAAAAAAAGGTAGCCGAATTTGCCAACACTGCTATAGTTCCCACTGATTGCCAAACACGGGCACTGGAGAAATCATTTTGCTGATTGTACCTTTAAATGCCACCATCCCCAACGCTGCTGCCGTTTCTTCTATTGCTATTTCTTACCCTGTGTTCTTTCCTTGCCCCTGTCCCAAACTACCCCTTGCAGAGCCAACAGTGAGTGTACTTCAGGGACCAAATGGATTGGCTACCGGTTTCTCCCAGAGCCCCTATGACCTTCCCCGTAACAGCCATATCCCTGGCCATTATGATATCCTTCCCATGCGTCACAGCCCTACGCACACATCCCCACCCCCTCCAGAGAGCCCCAGCTCCCTGCTTTAGAGCAGTATCCTCCTGCCTGGCCTCAACAGTGTGCCAGCATTCAGACACAACACTCAGCCAACTTTCCACCTATGGTCCTCCTTCTGTCTCTCTGCACTGTTGAATCAGATACTGACATGTGGAGATGGAGGGAAGGCCACAGATCTTCTGGACCCTCTCTTGGGCTCTCCCATTGTCTCTCCTCCTGCAGCAGTTAGGGAGAGATGCGGGATGGGACAATCTCCTCCCTTCTGCAAGAGTCCCTCACACCAGCGACAATTCACCATTTGTTTCACATATGACTGATCACTTCAGCTACTGCGCAGCCTTTTTAATGGACCTTCTGAAGTGGAACATAATTGATATAAACAAAGCAGAGGGCGAGGGCATATGGACCAAGTGGACACATTAGTTACAAGGAGAGAACTATCCCCACACTCACCTCTAGGCCCTTGATATGGGCTTTTTATTTGAGGCCAGTCAAGTGTGCATTATATATACCCTCAATAGAGAAGCGGGTTTACTCACTGGAAGGTAGGTAAGGCCATACTGGCAATTTCAGAGCAGATAAGACTCTACCACAGACATATGAAATATATCACAGGTTGTGATTGTAGGATTAGAGCTGCCTCCCATAGAAGAACTGGTGTGGATCGATCATAATTGCCTACTCCACGAGGGAAATCCATGGTCAGATAGCAGCAGACACGCTGTTCTCATTGGGACTGTTTAAAAATATGAGCACCTGTCCGAGAGTGGATTCGAGGCTCAAACCAACGACGCATGGATATATAAGTACGATATTGTAAAGGTTATTTTACTCGCTGTTGTTCAGCGATGATCATGCAGCTAATGCTAACTTCATCCCTCATCTGTAACTCTTGAGGTAGTTTTTTTTTTTTCTCTGTTCCAAATGCTAGTATCATTGAGGCCAAGTGTTTCCAATGCACCCAGTATCCAGATCTGTGTATTTGTGGATTACAGAGTTACATACACTGGTCTCAAATTAGGATCTGGGCCATGCGGAAGTGATCGGATATCGTGTCACACAGAATAGCTCAGATCTAGTGTTGTTTTCTGTGTGATGTCATTCTCCTCAATTACATATGAGTTTGCATATTTGAAACTGTGGGTGTTAAAAAGGATCGCTTTAACCTTTATGTTTTCTATGTGAAATGCAGTTTGCTTTATCTATACATTAATTTATATGAGTGATAGTGAATTTTGTTAGTGTGACACTATTAGAATAATATTTAATAAAAATAAATAAAAATAAGCATGATCAGATACCCAACAATGTAGATAACACCCAGTTTATCTTGTGAGATAGTGTCATTTGTGCAGTTTAAACATTTGCTTTAACTGTTCTATACCCGTTTCTTTTTTATTTTGTTAAATTGCAAACAAATGGATTAGGTGAAAAATGCAAGTGGCACAACACCCTGTGCAGTTATCATGATGGGTTTCACGTGTTTAAATAATATGTTTGAGATGTTCTTTTGTTTTTACAAAGCTATTCAACTTTTTACTGCTGTAGTGAATTTAAATTACTCATTCACTATGTGAATTTCATTTCACCCTCTGTAGAAGCAATAACATGTTGACAATCGATGCCTAAACAGCATTTCATTAGTGCTGGACATCATACCATCCCAGACCAGTGTGGTGACTTTTGATCATGTTTTGCGTGACTGTTGTTCTTCTAAGGAAGATATTTCTAGTTGCTGTCATTTTAATGCTGCTTGTTGTTTTGGTATATAAATTTAAGATTAAAAGCCTATGCTGCCATTAGAACCAGTCTCAGTCAGGCTGATGCCCTACTGTACGTGAACATACCTGCACTTCTCATGTCCGATTTTTTAGACACGGGTATCATTCCGCTAATCTGCAGCCTTACTTGCTGTGTACTGAGACATATTGGCCCTGTTCCATCATGGGTTATCTTAACTGGATAAACCAGTTCAGATGAAGTCTAAGGAACCCCCCCCCAAAAAACAAAAAACAAAACCCCAACACCAAAAAAAATCAATTATTACTGATCCAGTTTCTGCATAAGGTCAGGATTTAGGGAAGGATAATTTGCATATGGATAATCTCATCTAATTATACCAATGTTAAAGAATATTATCAAGGAAACCTAGCAGTGTCCATTCTATACTATTTTACGTGTGTGGGTGTGCTAGTGTGCACTGTCATTGATAAAATAATCTCAGTTTAAGCAAACTTGTGATAATATAGGTAAGATTTCCTTTTTTCCCAAGAATTAATTCTAATCTGCCACATTTAAATGTATGGATGCTGAGGGACAGCAGTTAACATTTCATTATCTAAATGTTTTCTGGACATTCTTAACATCATTGACACATTTAGAGCCATTTGAGTTTTGTGTTGTTTCTACAAAGGTTCCTTATACAGCCCTAAAACTATAATGACCGCATTGCGATCTGTCATGATTTGCCACCCAGAATGATCATTAGAAGTTTTACGTCTGTGACTTTTTACCTTGTTGTAAATTTTAAAAGGTACCCGGTGGTCAAGCTAGCTAGTGAATCCCAGGCAGACATAATTAGAATGAAATCAAATAACAGCATACATATAAAAACAATCGACAAGAGACCAGAGTGTGACAGAAAAGAAATCACATTTTAATTGTTTATAATGTAGACCTAGTTAGCTGCCAGGCTCTGACAGTGCCATCTGTGCTGTCACATCATAGGCACTGCCTGCCAGACATACAGAGGACTGCAGCCCAAAGAGAGCAGGTCATCACAGTACAATACAGGACTGCAGTCTTTCCCAGGCACTGGTTGAGAAGCTTTTACAATCAAGTTACTAGTGTCAACATGCCACCGGTCCGTACAGCAAAAAACACGCATTTCATGTGAATGTTTGCTTTGAACCGAAAAAAAAATGCTTAAAGTTCTGGAAATGTGCATGGAATAAAACCTAATTTGCAGTGCTTTCAGCGTAAAGGTAGGCATGCGTTATGCTCAGTGCAAATAGAAAAAAGGTGACATGGTGTGTAATCTTCAGTCTATAAAATATCTTACTCCACAAGACAGGACTTTCTACCGGATACCCACAGCTGACCACTGAGTAAGGGAAATCATGATAAACTACGTTTGAATCACCAAATGGGTCTTCATTGTTGTCAGTGGTAAGAGACCGACCCACCTGAGCTCCAGACATTATGGGTTTGCAGTCAGCTGACAACCCCTGAGTTATACCCCACTGACAAGAAACTAGTCCACTAACCAAAGGGTGGGCAAATCATACACAACACAAAGAGAAGGAGAGTATGAGAAAGAAAAAAAGAGGAGGGGTAACATTGTAAAAGGAACGTCACAATGGAGCGAGGTGAGGAGGGGGTTTCTTATATACCTCGAATCTTGTGAGCACTTAAATATTCCAGTTTTAAAATTCTGTGAACCTCTTTGACATAGAAGACCTGCAACCCTGGTTAGCAGTGTAACGAAGCCAACATGGTGACTCATGTGACTCATGTCTCAGAGAGGGGGAGATGCAGGAAATTGTTGAAAAGTCAAAACGCGCTCACACGACACAAAAAGCTTCAACAAAACTGTAAAGGCAAAGAAGCCATGACCCATAAGTCTAAAACGGTTTCTTTTCCACCATCAGAAGACCGTTAAAAGAGAAAACACCTTTTGTTTTTGTCCTTTCACCTCCCAGCACTATGTAGGCTGTCATTCATGTGTAATGCGCTGCTGCTTAAGAAATTCAAATCTCCATCGCTTGTCACATCTTTTTCACTCACCATCTTGTCAGCCCAAAGTTACATTGCCTCAACAACTCGGACTTGCCATTTTCAGCAGCGTGGACTTTCCGTCCATATCTAAAATCCATTTAGACTACACAGTAAGGAACACTAATGTAACCGGATGATAGACAAAAACTTCGACCACTGGCATAGACTTCCCACAGATGTTGTACGAATTGCACTGGAATACTTAACATGTATACTTAAGATACTTTGTATCAACAAAATACTATTCAGCAGATTTAAACTGGGGTATTACAACAGTGTTTCAATAATTCTGGTGACTTCTGCACACTAGCTAAAAAATATATGAATTAAAAAGCCTTTACCAGCAAATTAACAATGCCAGCACAGAATGTAAAAAGAACCACCTGAAAATACAATAGAAGAATATAATGGAACTGCAATGAAAATATTTCAGCAGAGAGCAAGTCACCATGGACAGGATCATCCAGAACTATAGTGCCATCAAACTATATTCTGTAACTTTGACAAATAAAAACGTGCAATAATAAATAAATGATAAACTGCTTGGACAGAGAATAGATTTGCAAATAGGTTGAGTATAGCTTTAACAGGCCCAGAGCTTCAGTCCTGCCTTATATAGTACAGCACCAGAATACAATCAGGCTGTGAACCAATAGTTTGCTGCCAAAGATAAGAGTTATGGTGAGGATGCATTTTGAATGTAATGCTTCTGGCAAAGAAACGTTAAAGAAATCACAATTTGGACTAAATAAAAAATCAGTATAGCGAGATATTTCTGGGAGGATTTGATGATTAAAATATTGGTATATACAAAAGCTATATGGCAGAGGAAAATTGATTATTCTGTTTCATAGCCTGGGTCTTGTTTAGATGTTTTTTTTGCCATTGTGCATATTGGTCATGATATTCTTCACCAGCATCATCACAGAAGTCTAGGACATGGGATCTCTGTCAGACAGAGCTTTACAGTGGCACCTCACATGGAATACGATTGTTGGACAAGTTTCAATGAGTCCGATTTAATCCACTCATTTAAACTACACAGTTGGACGTGTAAATGAAAATGAAAGGTAAAAAATATTCTTACAAATTTCCAATGTTATCAACAACAGTCGATCTCATTGCTGGGCTACTGCAGGAATGAGACTCCTACAAGCACTTACTTTGAAAGGCAGTGCTCACTGACTCACTGTCCTGCCAACACAACTGAGAAGTCACAGGTTAATGGGAAATCATCTACACTGTCTGAGGCACTACGTTTTTTTTGTCTTGTTTTGTTGACAAGGCAGGTTTTCTATGGTGCTGTAAGGCCCCGTTATAAAACTCCATTGAGTGTTGGCCCCATTTCAGATTTCTAATGTGATGCCAACAAGTAAAAGGATATCATAACTTATGTGCACGATGGCAAAAAATATTTCATTAAGACCAAGGTTGTAAAATAAAATCCTCTAACTGAAAGTATTAACTATAGGGCCACACTCATTGCTGTATTTGCTGCAATCCAGCCCGCCTGCTGTAACTCATAACCAAAGTCTTTTAGAGGGGCTGGGCCCTTGGTGGGGGGATGGGTGTTCCTTACTTCTAGATACTCTGACAGCACTGCATCTTTGGTTTATTTTCAGTGGGCTGCACCTGGATGTTGACCACATTGTTGCTGGGTGACATGTCGTCCCGTCTTTCCGCCATCTGCTTCTGAGACACGATGCGGTAGATTTCTGTAAGAGCGAGAGGAAAGGAGAAAGACTCGGCACACTGTAGGTGTTGGTATGAGATGCACAGAGAAGAACAGTCACTACTTCAGTTGAGCTTTCTCTTTGATCTAATCCTCCATGTTACTCCCAGTGTAACATGGGGGTTTACGTAATGTGATTGCTGGATAAAATCTAGTCGTGTTACTGATTAAACATTTATTGTGTGACTGCACTCAACTGAGCACAACCCATGGAATGGCTAGGCCCATAGTAGAGCTAACCCCCAGATCTTTATTGCTGTCCTATTAAAGGAACAATGAGAAGCCATCGTACCACAGTCCCCCAGGTCTTTATTTAACCATTCATTCTGCATTTCAACATTCATCCCACCCAGGCTGATAACAGTCCCACTCTTTTGTGGTACAATATGCTCTGTTTGCACAGTCGCTTAAAATGTACCTGGGCAAACATGAATTACTAAGCAATAATAGAAATAAGCTCTTTAACATCTCTTGATACATGCACAATAAACCCACTATACTTTGTGTCTAGATGAATTGATTCAACTCTATGGGAGCCCTTTAACAATTTAATTCAATTCAACCAAGCAAGAGGGGCGAAGGAAAGGAGGAAAACTCACCAGTCAGAATGGTCTGGAAGGCTGTCTCTACATTAGTGGAGTCCAGAGCTGAAGTCTCAAGAAATGAAAGGCCATTTTTCTCTGTGGGTTATAGAGAGCGACACGTTTTTCTCATTATGTATAGTGTAACCTGAATAACACAAGCCTTTAAAAGCCCTAAATGACTTCAACTTCAAGCAACTTGTAGAGATAGATTTTTGTCGACATGTGACAAAAATCGTACAAAGGTTCCTGCATGTCTTCAACCACCAACAGGTCAAATTTACTCATAATAATATTTTGCACTTTTGTCACAACATAATCAAACAATAGCATTAAAGGATATGTTGCACATACTTCACTGTGATATGTCAAAGAGAATCAAAGTCAATCTTGTCCGGTATCATAATACATATAGTTCATCAACTGGAAGAATCACTGTCTAGTGTTAAACTGCAGAGAAAATGTTTCAGAAAAAAATAAATCCAAACTTTTTTTCATTTTCCATTTTTAATTTGTTTATGCTCATAGTGAGAGCATAATGTAATTTATAAAAACATTTCACACAGGCAATAGTGTTTAAAGTAAACCCAGAGGGTGTCTCACCTGCAAATGCACAAGCCTCATCAGTAGGAACTGCCCTAAGATGTCGCAGGTCACTTTTGTTACCAACGAGCATGATGACAATATTACTGTCAGCATGGTCCCTTAGCTCCTTTAGCCAACGCTCCACATTCTCATAAGTCAGGTGCTTGGCAATGTCGTACACAAGCAGTGCCCCGACAGCTCCACGATAGTACCTGATTGGATGAACCACAGGGAATATGAAAGCTATGGTAAACATGCTTACCTGAACAAGTTGTTTATTTCTTTGTTCGAGTCCAAACTTACGCTGAGGTGATGGCCCGGTAGCGCTCCTGTCCAGCAGTGTCCCATATCTGGGCCTTCACAGTCTTCCCATCCACTTGAATGCTGCGTGTAGCAAACTCTACTCCAATTGTGCTTTTACTTTCCAGGTTGAACTCATTCCGAGTGAAGCGTGACAGTAGATTACTCTTCCCCACACCAGAGTCTCCGATCAGGACCACTGCAAGAACAGTAACTAATCTGTTTAGTATGCTAACTTAGTTAGTGAGTGCCACATAATATACAGACACTTGTTCATGTTACGTCATGTAATGTAGAGACCAGTTAGAACCCCTTTGCATGAATTTTAAGTCTTGATACCAAAGTTTATGTCACACACATGATGGGAAATTACTGCACTGATAAATTGTTTTATTAGCCTCATGACCAATACCGGTGAAATTCATTGTCAGCATTTAACACATTCTATTGTATAGGAGCAGTGACGGCAGCCGCAGAACTGTTAGAGATTTAGTGTATTGCTCAAGGACACCTCGAAAGACTTTCTGCAGGGTACAAGGATCAAAACACCATTCTCTGATTACAAGATGACTATCCTACCTCCTACCCAAACTATATGACCCCTGATAGTCCAGCTTTGGTCTACTGAGATAAGTGAAAAGGACTTGATAACAAAGACAATTCGAATTTCAAGGTAAAGGTATACCGTACATTAGATCAATAAAATTAGGTAATGGGGTGACCAGCGCAAATACTTGATGAAAATCCCAACCTTTTGATTTAATTGAATCGTATAATACTAAAGAAATTAGATCAGCATTTCTCAGCCAGACTGGTGG
>OMLC01068214.1:0-10311 GCA_900302585.1 Regalecus glesne | reverse complement strand
ATGAGGGATGCAAATAGAGGAAGAGAGTGGTACATAAGGAGGCACATGTGGATTGTACTGATTGCCCATTGGGGGAGAGAAATGAAATGTGCTGATCTATCTATTTTGGGGCCAGAAAGGACAAAATGATGACAGGCAGGCTATTAGGGAATCTCTCGAACATAATGGTCAGCAGCACATTTTCTCTCGCAGGAGTCATCACCACATCCGTAGCTGCAGCCTTCCTCCGAGAGTGCTTTTCTCTCACTGTCATCCCTCCTCTTTATTCGGTTTTTCTCCAATCATGTTCATTTCACACCAATTCAGTATCTCCCACTTTTTCGACATCTCACTTTCTCCCATAGCCTCTTTAAATAAATGCCTTGCCACCTCTGCTCATGTGCAGTAGTAGCACTATTCCCATTTCTGTCTAAACTTCGATCTCATCAGCTTTTCACCTTATCATCTTCTTCCAAAGTTTTTGGCCTGGTTCTGAAATGCCGTTTAAAAACTGGACACCCCATCCACACACACACACAAATCAGATGTAACAGTAAGAAAAGCATGTAAACTGTCAAATGACTTACAAATCAAAATGGGCACCTCTTTGAAGATGTCGCACGCTATCTTCCAGTTGGCAATCCTGGAATGTCATTATTTGTCACCAGCTGGATGTGTTTAATTGATTCTCTTAGATGTGCTTGAGTTGGACTGCCCTAAAAGAAATGATGTTTTTCACGAGCTAGTCTGGTAAAGAAACAGTTTTAGCAAATCAAGGAGAACAATAATGGCTTCTGTATTTGCACTCTTTTTTCCTTCAAAGATCTACAGTGATAGTTTCCTTCACAAAAAAAAGAATCATTCCTCCATCCATCCATCCATCCAGCCATCCATGTCACCCGCTCATCCAAAATCGGCTCACAGGGGAATCGGAGCCTGGGCGAAGGCAAGGGTACACCCTGGACAGGTCACCAGTCTATCACAGGGCAGAGCAGTTAGGGGAACAGTGTCTTACTCAAGGACACCTCGACATGCTTCTCTGCAGGTGCAGGGATCAAACCTACAACCTTCCAATGGCCAGAAAACTGCTCCACCCACTGAGCTCTGCCGCCCCTTACAAACAATCAAAAATCAAATTCTTCAATTATATTCAATTCAATAAACTTAGTTCATCAGCTACAGCCAATCACTTGGAATGTACCCATGAGCCGTGGTGGCTCAGTGGGTAGAGCACATTCCTAGGAATCAGGTGTTTCTGATCAAGCGCCGAGTGGTTGTTAGACTAGAAAAGTGCTTTATAAAAACAACTCCACACTTTCAACACACATATATTAAACCCACTAGACACAAGTGGAGGGTAGGACTGTGCTGTGTTCTTGTCATGGTGGAGAAACTAACATCATTCTGAGTTCCTGAGAGTAATGCCATCTGGTAGGGTTATCCAAGCAGTAAAGTTAAGGGGGAGGTCCTTGACGAAGAGCAATCCAACCAAAACCTCGACGGTCAAATAGGCAGAGGATGATGGCTGACATTTGGAAGCATCACAACATCTGGGAAGGTTGAAAAGCTACAGCAGAAATCGGCCTCTTGGATTCCGTGGCACTAGATCCTGACCAAGATCTGTCAAGGACCATGTGATGGCTGTCTGTGCGCCAGGCTACCAACATTAACGACATGCAGAGGTGTCCTGCATAAAGGGAATCCACCCTATGATCCCAGATTAAGTTTGATGGTGACCAGCAAGTGGAAACGGGACAGGATTGTGAGATCTAAAAGTCCCCAGTAATGAGGCAGCACATCAGGAGGTGGGTAATAAATATAGTCACTGGGCTCTTGAAACTAGGTAGAAAAAGTCCTTTGGTAGCTGCACCCATGACTGAGCACCCCACTTTAGGATCCACTCTGCTCATCAGTCTTGGGGAAGGAGCTAGAAAAGGTATCCTAAAATTAGCCTGCTTCAAACCTCTTGACTGGATTACCGAGAGATGGTGAGAAACATAGCAACATGAACTTTGGAACCTGGAATCTTTACACACTGATGGATGGTGCAACCAGTGACAGGAGGGAGAGGAGAACCTCAATAATGGCTAGAGAACTGACAAGATACAAGATTGACAGAGCTGCCCTTTCTGAAACCTGACAGGCTGATGAAGGACAACTGAAGGAGAGGAAGGATAGCTACATTTTCTTTTGGAAAGTAAAAGCTGCTGATGAACCCAGGATCCATGGTGTTGGATGTGCCATCAGGAACCAGATCATCTGAACTTCTATCAGCAAGTGTCTCATGACCACCTGTCTAGGGCTTGCCAACATTCAGATGGCAAGAGTTGAGAGTGTCTCTGTCTTACTCAAGACTCTGAAGAGGAAGTAAAAGAGACGTTCTACACCTGCTCATGTGAGACAGAGTCAAATATCCCCAAGGAGAATAAGATTAACGCCAGGGTTGGCAGGGTCAACTAGTCTGGAAGGGCATTATATACAAGGAAAGGCATTATATATCAGGAACATCAACTCCAGTAGAATCCTGCTTATTAGCAAATGTGCTCCAAAAAGTGACCTCATAATCACAAACACAATGTTTTGCCAGAAAACAAAATGAAAACATCTTGGACATGTCTCAATTCCAGTGGGATCTCCGTGACTATGTCATTGTACAAAACAGGGACCCCTCATCTGCTCTATGATGACCATCAAACTCAAGAGAAAGAGGAAGGTTCAGAAGAAGCTGATCTGGCCATGACTGACCCTTAAAAGCATGAATGCAACCATCAAAAGAAATATCCTGATGACATCGAGAAGCACTGGAGCCTGCTCAAGGCCACCTATCCTTGATACCAGCAAAACAAAACAACAACTTGAGTACACGTTCTAAAACCACCAGAGCTGGTTTGATGGGAATGCTATGGAGATAGAACAGGTAATCCCCCCCCGCAAAAAAATAAGTTAAGTCTTTCGTGCCTGGCAAAATTATGCAAACTGAAAGACTGAAAGAAGGGCTCACTCCAGAGCCAAAGTAGATGTCCTCTTCCTCAAGGTACGAGGAAAAAGAAGACATTACCTCAAAGCTCAGGGATGCTCTGAAAGTGGCAATTTCAATAAAAGAGGCAATGTGGAATATGGAAAAGACAGAGGCATCTCACCCCTGTCAACAGGAGGTAAAGTGCTCACCTGCTTTCTCGAAAATTAACTGCTAAACAAATACCACTGGCTGAGAAAGTATTTCCAGAATCTCTGTGCGTCTCCCACTCATCCAGAGGTACAGCAGACATGAGATTTACACCACACCATCTAGAAAATATGCCTTGAATAAAGGCAGCCTTTGTAGATGGCTTTTGTAGACCTGACAACAACGATCACTCAGTTGACCACCAGGCTCTATGGAGCATACCATCAAGATACGGCCGCTTTTACAAAAACATCCAAATATCAAGGCCTCTAGATGAGAGCATGATACCCACCGTGCTCAGCAACAGGAGCTCTGAGTCAGAGCCCTTCACTGTGGAAACAGGGGTCAAACAGGGATGTAACATTACACCCACCCTGTTTTCTATTTCTATTGCTGCCATACTCCGACTCATTGGTGACGAGCTGCCACAGGAATCCCAATCCTATACAGAGCTGACTGCAGGCTCTCCAACCTTCATAGGTTTGACGAACAAGAACAAAGTTTGGAGTAGCACCATTATGGAGCTTCAGTATGCAGATGACAACGCCATCACAGCACACTCCACAGAAGACCTCCACGACATGGATTTTAGAACACCCAGCTCCTGTATCAACCTCCATCCAACTAGCCATCTACCCAGCCTACCAGAATAGTGGACAACAAAGTTCTTAAAGATGTTGATCACTAGCCCTACCTTGGCAGCCATCTCTTCTCAAAAGCTGATATTGACTCAGGGGTCACCCAGTACCGGAGCTGTGCCAGTGGTGCCTATGCCAGACTCAGAATAAGAGTCTTTGAAGACCAGGACCTAAAAGCCAAAGCAAAATTTTTGCTTTTTCTCTGAGTTGCGTGTTCAATCCTACCATGGAGCATCAGGAAAAGGTTGTCCCACCTTAATCCCCCACACTCCATAAATTTGAGCCATGTGATTTAAAGGGCTTTCAGTGGTCACTAGATTAGAAAAGTGCTATGTAAAAATAAGTCCATTTACCATATACACCCCTCACCTACAAAGGGCACCTGAGAGCCCTGGAACAATGCCACCAAAGATCCCTGCAAAAGATCCTGATGATCAGCTGGAAGGACAGATCCACCAAAACCAGTGTTCTGGAAGAAGCAAAAATAGCTATTAACTCCAATAGCTAGGCCATGTCATCCGCCTGTCCAACACACATCTCCCCAAACAGATTCTGCACTTCCAGCAGATGGAAGGTCAGCGAGCTCCCGGAGGGGAAAAGAAATATGTCTAGAAATTCAACATCATAACAAGCAACTGGGAACACACCGTACTGGATGGGCTCTTCTGGAAGAAATCCATGCAGGGAGGAGCTGCATGTCATGAAATACAACTCCACTGTGACGTAGAGAAAAAAGGACAGCACATCAGGGAGAGAGAGAGAGAAACGACTCAGCTAACACTGCCAACACGTCACTTTCCCCTGTCCACACAGCAACAAAGTATGTGGACCACAGATCAGCCTCTTCAACCATCTGAAGACCCACAAGCAGATGAGCCAATAGAGAGGACAGTCATACCATTTTGAGTGGCTGCCAATAGACAAGTGTATCCGTGTGTGTGTGAACGTGCGTGTGTGAGCGTGTGTGTGAGTAATTCATCAATTGTAAAGCGCTTTAAGTGTCTGTTGCTGCTAGAAAAGCGCAACATGAAATCCAGGCCCTTTACCATTTCACTCTGGGCCACAGAGGGTCCCACAAGTGGTCAGTCATTCAATAGCAGATCCATATTACAGTGACACATTTTACTTTGGCAAATCACCTACTGAGACGGATAATCCTCACACTAATCTGTGACCAAACATCTGTAAGGATGTAGTGCTCTCTCCGCAACCAGTAAACAACAGACCCCATTCTCTGTGTGAAAGCTGAACAATCTACTTATTTTTGAAAAGTTCAAGATTTAACCTTCAATTATTCCTGAGCATATTTATGGGGCTCTCTGAGGGTTGAAAAGACTGGGCAATATCCTTTTGTTAATCCTAAACTCCCCTGTGAAAGGAGAAGATGATATTCACTAATCTGAGCTGTTTCGAGGGAAGAAAGATGCGAGTCTTGTTTTAACAGTATAAACTCTTCTGTTTACCTCGGCTGGTATGTATTTCTGCATTGGAAGGACATTTTTACTGTGAAATAAGGTGAAGCCAAGATCAATTAACTCACATAATGGCCTAGAGGTTTACTGTAGAGGGTGGTAGGAACCAGAGATTATCAAGGTGTCTAAGGAGATATCATTACCACAGCCCAATTACACTTCACATTCATAGCTCAGTGGGAGAACTCGGGCTTCAGGAAATGACCAGTCAGAGGTCACGGGTTCATGCCCACCATGGGGCACTAGAAAGGTCATCTGGCCTAAATCCCCCATGCTCCATCTAAGTCCGTGTCCACCCCCATATTGTGGGGTCTAATGGTGCCACATAAAAATGGACATCTCACATAAAATCCATATGGACCTGCTCCAGTGGATTTTGACTTCACCAGACAACATTATATAAGCCTTCAGCTCTAAACTGCTTGTCCAAATGCAACTGAGTTAAAAGGTTATTTGAGTGGTTGCTGCACTAAAAAAAGCACTATATAAGAACAAGTCCATTTAACATTCATGAGAAGTTTCACTTGTTTTTTAGTGCAAACTGTAAAGCTGGGTTTATTTGTTCTACATCAAAGATTAACAATTGTATACTATTTGGAAAGATATATAGATAACTACTTCTCTAATGCTTTCCTACGCAAGATAGAAAACAGTGTATTACCCCTACTGAGGTAGAATGGGGGGTTTTCTTCCTTGCCTTTCAGGCAGATGGCCTTCCCAACACACTCCACATTGTTGCTATTAAGTTGCACATATATTGGATAAGGTGCCCCCCCCCCCAAAAAAAGCGATGTCCTCTGACAATTCAAGTTACGGTATAGTCAAATATGTGGTGCTGACAATTCTAGGACATCAGAATTGCTAAGGAACCATATTGTACAACTGTCCCTGCACAATCCTATGAATTCGACCTCACAGACTCACCGTAGATATTGTATTTTAACCCAGCATGTGGGATGACCGTGCTTCTTCACCATAGCAGTTCCATGTTAAGTCTAAAATAAAAGCTACTTTATTTGGTCATTGTATCTTTACAGCGAAATTGGTTTTCTTCTTAACCCAGGAACAGTGGGCAGCTTCAGCGCCTGGGGAGTTAGCAGTTGGGGGCGACATAGGTCAGGAGGTAGGGCATTTGTCCAGTAATTGGAGACTGGTGGTTTGTCATCTAGTAATCAGAAAGTTACTGGTTTGATCCGTGGTCCCTGCAGAAAGCATGTTGAGGTGTCCTTGAGCAAGATAATGAACCCCTAACTACTCCCTGAGTGCTGTATAGCAGTGGCTGTGCTCACTGCTATACAGAGATCACGTTCCACCAGCAACAAAATCCCGAGACCAATAAAACACTTCTATTCTAGAGGTTATGTCTTGCTCAAGGACACTTACACACTTTCTGAAGGAGCCTGGGATCAAACCAGTAACTTTCTGATTACTAGATGACCCACTCTACCTCCTGAGTCTTGACATGTGACAAGCCATGACGAATCTGCTTAGCTCTCCTCAATACAGCCCACCTGTTATCCGCATACATGAGTCCTTAAGACAAGCCTGCTTTCTCCTTTATTCTTCACTCATGCTTTTTGCCAAACATTTAGGGCAGTGCCACATTTTTTAAATATCCTTTATTTGGTTGGAATGTACCAATGCTTTCTCTCTACTACCAAATTGGTCAATATTAGCATGTTTCAATTTAATTTTAAAAACATTTTTCTTTCAAGTGTGCTGCTTCTGTTGTTTTCTCATTATCTTTCTATCGTGCAATGTTTCCCGTTTCTTCAATTTCCTATTAGAGCCAATACTGTATTCATGAACATGGTTTTTTATTCGAGTGACAGATCATTTATCATAAGCCGAGCTAAAGCACGCTGCTTCTTGTGGTAAACTCAGTTAGTGTGTTGAATGATTTGGGAGGGCATGTGGACAGCCTTACGGTCATTCAAGGGAGAAATGACTTCTCGGTATTTTTCTAAAATCTTGCTTGGTTTGTAACAGACTACATGGAGAGTGAAATAGCACCAGCCTTATAATCTCCTTGCTGTATGACGAGTGAAGTGCCATACAGCAGGGGATAAAAAACGAAACATCTTTTCCCTTCCTCCCCATTTCTACTTTAAGCCTTTATTTCCCTCTCTTTTAAAATAAATGTCAAAGATCCATTCCCATCTAAACCGAACTTTTATTTTACTCCAGAGATCTGCGTGACGTTGGCATACTTAATCCCTATTAGGATGGCTGCATAATGGCATTGGCAGGGCGAGGCCACAGGGTCAAGCTAACGTCACACATTTAGCCCGTGGCTAAGGTCAGCTCACCTCCTGGGGTTGGTACCGCAGAGACAGCTGGGTAAAAGGCTGACACGTGCTATATTCTCCCAAAGGAAGGTAATGTTTCACACAATGTTGATATGTCTAGAGAGAGGAATACAGCTTTACCGGAGTCGACGTTCTTCTATACAATTGGAGACCGTTCTCTTGGAGTAGGAACACATGGTTTTCTGATCCAAGGAGAAAAATCTTCTGCTTGAGGTTACTGAGCTAATGAGCTTCTAAGTAGTCAAGAACAGCAGGGGGGGAAAAATCAGAATATTCCCAAACATGCTGGAATCAACAGAGAACAGTTTACTAGAAATCCAGTGCTGTAATCATTGCTGCTTAAACCAGATTAAAGACAACAGAATGAGGGCTTGTATCGGCTTTAGTACAATGTGTGATCTATGATTAAAGATACATCTCTGACGCACCCCACTTCTGGCTTTAAGCCCAACCCAAAACGCTTATTCGTTCACAGCATCCCTTGTTTAAATATACTTTAACTACAAAGGCATTTTCTTTAAAAGGGAGTTGGAAAATGGGGGAACCCAGTTATTTCTTCTCACATTTGTTTCAATTTAATATTTTGCAGTAGAGAGAGAGAGAGAGAGAGAGAGAGACAAGAGATGCATCCAACGGAGCTGATCAATGCATTTTTTTTCCTGTCAAAACTATACTCCCACTGGGGTAGCAAGGTTCTAACCAAGCAAGGAGATAAACAACAGAATCTCATTCTGAGACATTTATGGGTACAGCTACGGCTGTAACTTCGAGATAAATTCACGGTATCAGAATTATAATTCTGCAGGAAGGCTAATTTAACACAGACATCCACAGAGTTTGGCCCAAGGTTAAAGACATCCACCTCCAATACTATAAGCAAAAGATCACAACAGTCAACTGTTCCCAATTATGATACACTTCATCTCTGGTTTCAAAGAGGGACAGTACCAGGTAGCCACTGCCCTTCAGGGCCACAGAGCTCCTGTTTCTTATCTGCAGGTGAATGACTTACTCTATAGGGTAATTACTGCCAGCTTCGAGGCTTTGCATTAGACCGCTGCTTTCAGTAGATAGAGATCACACCTACACAGCATGCAGTTCTGCCAGAACACTCCCCGAGTCTCATTCCCAGGAGATTTAAGCTATAAGCCCTTATGCTCCGATGCTGATAAAGCTTTTCAAACTGTTTGCCAGCTTGTCATCAAGTGTCTTATGTCATGCACTACTGTATGAAACATTATATGAGTAATGTTCAACTCTGCTCTCTTTGAAGCAAGGAAAATTTAATTCATTAGATTCCAGGCATGGCTCCTCTCGACAGTGCCATCTATCTCAATTTCTCCTGATAGTCTATCTAGGCAAGATGTCACAAGATTCCTAAGGTATTACTTAACTGTGCACTGGAAAGCAACATGTGGACAGAGCTGTGCGTGCATATGTATATAAATATGAATCTATACGTGGTAAATGCAGATCTATAATGTATGCCGAGGTTGCTCGATGCATTTGTGAGGTGCCGGTTTTCCAGTGAAAAGGGGGTGGGAATAAAAAAGTGTATACTTCTTCCTACTCCTTTTTCAAACAGGCTACACCATGATTTGTTTATCTGCTTCCCTTTTTGCTGTCTATTTTTCTATCTTCTGTAAAAAATGTGTATATATATATACATATATACACATTTTTATTTTTTTTACAGAAGATAGAAACTGAACCGGGAAACGCTTGGAGGAGGACTCTGTCAAGAAGACCTTCAACTCCCACCTACAGCAGAGCTTTTCTGGCATCCCTGTAGAGGTTGGGGTCATTGAACCAGAGTGGGCTATGTTCAAAGCTTCCATTACTGAAGCTGCAACTGTGAGCTGTGGTCTCAAGGTCATAGGTGCCTCAAGGGGTGGTAACCCACGAACACCCTGGTGGACACCAGCAGTTAGAGAAGCTGTCCAACTGAAGAAGGAGACCTTCTGGGATAAATTATCCTATAAGTTATCAGAGTGTGGGAGGAGTTTGGGGAAGCCATGATGAAGGACTTTAGGTCAGCACCAAAGCGCTTCTGGAAAACCGTCCGGCACCTCAGGAGGGGAAAACGGGGAACTGTCCAAGCTGTTTATAGTGAGGATGGGACGCTGTTGAGCTCAACTGAGGAGGTAATGGGACGATGGAAGGAACACTTTGAGGACCTCCTGAACCCAACTAACCCACCCTCTAGGATAGAGACAGAGCTGGAGGATGATGGAGGATCAACATCAATTTCCCTGGAGGAGGTCACTGAGGTAGTCAAAAAACTCCACAGTGGCAAAGCCCCAGGGATTGATGAGATCCATCCAGAGATGCTGAAGGCTTTGGGTGTTGAGGGACTGTCATGGATGACACGTCTCTTCAACATTGCCTGGAATTCTGGGACAGTGCCTAAAGAGTGGCAGACAGGGGTGGTGGTCCCAGTGTTCAAAAAAGGGGACCAGAGGGTGTGTGGTAATTACAGAGGCATCACATTACTCAGCCTCCCTGGAAAGGTTTACTCTAAGGTGCTGGAAAGGAGGGTCCAGCCAATAGTTGAACCACAGATTGAGGAGGAACAATGTGGATTCCGTCCTGGCCGTGGAACAACAGACCAGCTTTTTACGCTTGCAAGGATCCTGGAGGGGGCCTGGGTGTATGCCCATCCAGTCTACATGTGTTTTGTAGATCTGGAGAAGGCTTATGACCGAGTCCCCCGGGATATATTGTGGGAAGTTCGTAGGGAGTATAAG
>OMLC01068213.1:0-10024 GCA_900302585.1 Regalecus glesne | reverse complement strand
CTGGACACCTTGTGGTTACTGGATCCGAGATTCAGATCTTTTAGATATACTGTCAAAAACCGGAAGGAGTTGGTTGGGATGGTACCAATGGCACAGAAGATTGTGAGAACCATTCTCCCAAACCTGGATACAGCGTGTACTCGACATCTACAGAAGAAGGCTATCAACATAGGCAGGGACCCAACCCAGCCAGGTCATAATCTTTGTCCCCTTGCCATCAGGGAAGTCCAAACTCCATCAGCCCACAACCTCCCGTAGCTGTTGGGGAACTGAGGTCTTTGTCATGCAAAAGTTCATTTCACCTCATTGGATGTAAATAGAAGACACTACTACATTATTTCTATCCTGTTCATTTACTCTAATTTTTTAGTCTTGTTATTTATTGATCTCTTTTTTCATCTTGCTTCATACCGTGGCTAGTTTCTGAGCTACTAAACATAATTTCATTGTATGCCCACAATGACAATAGTGTCTCCATCAGTAGTCCTGGGCTCGCAACTAGAAAGTGATCACGCTCTTTGCAATAAAACCTGGAGAGTTTCATGTATATTTTTCCCAGGACCGTTTTCACTTCATCTGGCACGGAAGCCTACTGCTAGCAATAATTGGCTCACTAGTGATAGTTAATAACACTGAGAATGCAATACATTAGTAATGACCATTAATGATCATCATGTCAAGCCTTTCAATGAAGATTAAACAGCTGGAAATCAGCGTTACATTATTCAGCGCCGTTTGACAACTTGACACCATTCGCATGGGAGTGTCTATTTACGCCACTGTGTTTCGGTGTCAATAATCACTTCTGGATGCAGATTCTGGATTGCTGTCTACTTGAGCTAGATTATGATGACTTCTCCAAATGGGAGCTAAGAGACCAGATCTGGCATTACTATGTTACCTACCCGGTTCTGTTCATTATGTAGGAGCCACCTTTAAAAGATCGTTTGCCTTGTGCTGTTTTTTTTGTGGTCCCTTTTGGTTTTTTTGGGGAAAGTTTTGTTTTTTGTATGATTTGATTGGTAATGTGTAAAAAAAGGGATGAGGCCAGAACAATTCTTCACTTCATCCTTTTCAAACATGGACTGGTTGTCATTTGTGTTGTTGCGGAGTTTGCAAAATATGTTCACGGTTACTTACATTTGTTTTGTATTCTTCCCTATCAGTTTAATTTACTTATTTTAACATGTTTAAAATAAATAAAAATCCATCAATCAAAAAAAATCAATTTCAGGAGTGAGATTTCTATAAATCCAAGTTGTATTGATTTTATCAATCCAGTATGTCAACGAAAAATGGGTATTTAACAGGTTACTAATCATCCCGGATTCTTGTTTGATTTTTGCGGTAAACCATTTAATAACGGCAGATGTTCCTGTTTTTCTAAACAGTAGGCTAAAAAATCCATTAAAAAAACCGAAACGGGTTAAATGCTTCTTTTAAATAAACAGGAATGTTTGGATTCCATGTTGGGGTAATAACGAACCTGCCCTTGCAAAATCTGTGTTTAGGCAAAACTTTATTATAAAGACACTGATTTACATTTCAAATTTCAGTGGAACACCAACATTGCGTGTCTGCTTCACATTATTATTATTTTTTACCATAAAGAAAGATAGTAAAAATCTTTGACCTTATAAACAAGTGCTGCGATTCATTCTCCAAAATACAACTCCACAGGATCTGAGCAAGATTCAAGTTGGACTTTCTATAAATGAACACGAGCAAACTGAAATCGTTAGCAGCTTCAAATCACTTTTTTTTTCCTTTCAACTTTTTTTTTTCATATAAAAAAGCGTGTTCAGGTTGATTTTAATCTGATGCTTTCACACATATTTCTTTAAAAAAATCATTTATTATTTTTTTGTTCTGAAGAAGAGTCCCTTCGGATTTAAAATGAACGAAATTCATCATCCAACCACATAGTAAGATGTTGGAATCGTACATGTTCTGCTGCAGACCTTCAAATTTATGAACCGAGCTGTTGTCCTCATAGTTTGTGGGTTGTAGAACACTCGGATGAGAGGAGTTGATTCCAATTCAGGCTTCTTTTAAAACTTGATCCAATGCAAAACAGCAGAGTGTAAAACCAGATGCCTTGTTGAGATCAGGCTCCAACGTCTGGGGATTATTTCTATTCATCAGCCAATAAATGTTAAAAAGTCTCGGCCAAACGTCATCACTATTAGTTTAAAGTATCTTCAAAAATAAAAATGACAACCGAAAAAGCCCAAACAAACAAAAAACTTCTTTGACAGTGGGAGTGGAGAAGAAGGAAAAAGAAAGTCACAAGACTTGGAAGCGCCAGGAGGCCTGGTCTTTGTAGTCCAAACAATCGGAGGCGTTGAAGTTGAGTTTCCAGGCGGAGGCCGTCGTCTGTTCTTTATAATCCAGACAGTCTGCGGAGTTGAAGGACAAGCCAGGAGCCCCATACGCTGCCTGGTGATGCGGGTGATGGTGGTGGTGATGGTGTGGGTGGGGGTGGTGCCCTGAGGTCTGGCCGATGTGGTGGTGCGGGTGAGCCGACACAGAGGAGCCCGTCATGGGGCTCAGCTGGTGGTGCGGGTGGTGATGGGAGTGCATGGGGGCCAGATAGGAGCTGCATTCCACCCCTCCAAAGTAGGAGGAGCCCGATGCCGAGGCCGGGTAACCCTGACCGTAGGCTGCTGCCTGGCTGTAAGACACGGCGTAGGATGCGGGTCCCCCGGCAGCACTTGTCGCCGACCTCTGCATGCAGGAGGCGCTTGTCGGGGCGGCCGGGTCTGGGAGTGAGGCCGGAGCTGGTGCCGGGGAGATGGGAGCGGGACTCCAGATGGAGGACACAGGCGCAGTGACAGAGGTAGAGGTGCTGCTGAGGCCAGCTGGAGTGCCATGGGCGGAGACGTTAGAGGCAGAGGAGGATGAGGAGGAAGAGACAGATGAAGAGCAGCTACTGGACACAGCCGGCGGTGTGAACTGGCCACTGCTCTCGGAGCCTGTGCTCTCCCGTGTCGGGGAGGATTTCTTTTTGGCTGGTCTCAGCTTGGAGCTGCTGCCGCTCTGCTGCTGCTGCCTGCATTTGGCTCTACGGTTCTTGAACCAAACCTGAAGAACAGCAACCGGGGTCAAAGTTCACCATCAGAAGACAACTCGGTGAAAAATGCCACCAGCTGACAGACGATGGGTGAATTGCAATGATGTTTTTTTTTTTATTACACTTTTGAACTTCAGTTGTAAAAAAAAAAGTTTCCAGCCGTGAATGCCAGACCCTAAACTCCAAAATATCATTCTGGTGTACTTATCAAGTGGACTACTGCTGAGAAGAGCACACACTCAAAATAATAATGGGTTAATAACAGGCTAATAATGGTTGGCCAATAATAACAACCATCATCATCTATATTACCAATGGGGCCTTTGTAAGTATCACCTGTTTAAGGCAGCCAGCCACAAAAACAAGCATTACATTATACCTGAAAACAGGCTCCGCCTGATTCACATACATATTTCTGGATGAAATTATTAGTATCTATTGATCTCAACCAAGGCAAAAAAAGATAAAAAGAAGCAGAGAAACTGGTTATGTCGAGACTCATCAGATGGTCCTGTCATTGTTTTATAAAGGTTAGGTGAGGACTCCGTGAGAAAGGGCTGTAAGGCCTATATATACTATACCTATAGCGCCGTGGAGATGATTATCAACATAAGGCAAAACACCCTAGGTGAAAAAGTTCATTGTAGTTAAACTGGTCCTTTTTAGTTTTTAGTTAGTTTAGATATTATGGTATTTGGCATCCGCAAGTTTGCTTGTTTAATAAAAAAAAACATTTTTATGCTTTCAAAAAAAACCCAAACCACTCATTAAAAATAACAGCAAAAAGTTTTCATATTTTCATATCTGTTGTGAAGTGTACGTTTTCGCTGACAAACTTCCTCATCATTTTTTGCAAAGCAACACGTTTTTGATTTTCGAATTGCAAATTATTCTAAAGACAAATAAAATGTAATGTAGAGAGGTTTCTTATTTCTTTGTTAATTTTTTGTTCTAAACATGCTGCATGTGAGAATTATGTAATTTTTTTAAACAAAAAAGTTCAGTACGTTACTATGGAGCAAGGAAATAAAATCATATCAAACTGTAACGGAGCAGCTGTTCAGCCTTGCTATTCATGAGGATGAATTAGGTGTTTGAACTAATATATGGAGGGTAAATCCTCTAATTTGAAAATGTACGCATCAAAATGAATGAATATCCCAATACAGAGAGTTTTTGAATTTGAGGCCTTTTTAAACCATACTAATCTATTTTTTGATTGGATGATGGAGTGGGGGGGCTCCACATAGACTGTCCGGCCTCTAAGTGACTGGGAGAGTGAAATGGGGAACAGTGAGTGTGGTGTGCAGTATCAATATGACAGACCTGAACTCGGGACTCGGGCAGATTGATTTTCAAGGCCACCTCCTCCCTCATGAAGATGTCTGGATAGCGCGTTTTGGCAAACAAAGACTCCAGAATGTCCAGCTGTGTCCGTGTGAAGGTGGTCCGCTCCCTCCGCTGCTTCCGTGGGTTCCCTGACATGTAAAGGCAACTGACTTCATACATTGCTCTTTCAGCTGACAAGAAAAGGAAGCAAACGGTTTCCATGTCCCAGTTTTTGACATAATCACTATCGGTGTTACAGCGTTAGTTTAAAGCCCACTGAGGCAAATTTGGTAATTTGTGATAATGGGCTATACAAATATAATTGACTTGACTAATAAAAGTGCATTAATTACAGGCTGTGTTACTCCACTCATATTTTTAAGTAGATAAATTATTAGATGAAGAAAACCACATTCATTTTAAGGACCATCCTCTCCTTGGCCATAATTTCAGAATGTTGTTTTTCAAGAAAACTTCAGTTCTGTTTTTTCCCCCCAAGGCTTGCAGTAGTAAATTGAATACAACAACATGGTGAATATACAACAGCGAAGGTCAAAAGACTAAACAATAAATTAATCAAAATAAACAGTAAAAAGAAATGAGAAAAAAAAAACATTCCAAAGCTGAGGGATTAAAGGGCCTGATGCACGTGGACGATATCAATTTACTAGCTTGATAAAAAAAACTTGATTTACTACTACGAACAGGGGTTTGTATCCATTTTATCCCATGAACAAGGTAACCAGAGGAATAACTCAGAATAAAGCAACAAAATGAGCAGGGCCTGTCTGACAAATAGCACATAGTGAGAGAAAGAGACATACGCCTATTTCACAATAAACCAAAGTGTGTATTGGAGTACTGTGTGTGAATTAGACCCAACATACCAGGGTATCCTACGCCCGGGTGCAGCAGATCCATAGCGGTGCCGCTGAGCCCCAGGCCGTTCATGTGGTACGGCGACTGTTTGAGATAGGACATCATGCTAGAAACGGACACAGGACACCTCAGACTCCTCCTGTGGTTCAACTCTGCCGGATCTCTCCTGCACAAGAATAAGGGGGAAAATAAAGTTTTGATACGGGTCAACTTCTAAAAGGTTTCGTTAGTTAATGAATAATACTGATGAAATTGCAGAACATGAACAAGTTACAACCAATAGGCTCCTTGATAGGTTATTTAGTTTATTCTTGATTGGTTCTAAAAAAGTATAACTCCAAACCTAAATTGATTCAGCAAATGAAAAACTATAACCAATTATATTTATAAAACATTTTCATTATAGAGGATCAACAGTCACAATACACAACTATTGGTCACATAAAAGCTCTCTGATATTTAAAATCGTAAAATATAAATAACCTAGATTTAAATTAATCTGACTTCTGAAACTTGGAAAGCAAGAAAAAAAACAGCCACTTTACTTAAAAGCAGAATAAAAAGTGGCACGATGCCTCAACGAAGTGCATCCAATTAAAGGATCAGTATGAAATCAGCCATCACTTGTGTTTGGAAATAATCACGTCTGAAAGCTGTCGCCAAACTTGTGTCGCTGCTCTCTGGGACATTGAGCCCGTCCTTACTCAGAGCCCTGCCTCCATCATCATCCCGCGTCCCAGAGACCAAACGCAGAAAAGAACATTTCCAGTCGTATTCCTCCTCCTCCTAATCAGTGGGCCTCTATCAGTGCTGTGACCTTGTCATCAGCCTGCTCTTGATTAAATTTGCATGCTTATAAACGTAGCGGACCTTCACTTATCTGTTCAGACGTGTATTAAAACGACACAAACCACTTCCTCAAAGTTTGTGCCACACGGACGTCTCATCAAGGGCCGTCACGATGCCTCTCTGCGTTAGTGTGCGGGGGAGGGGGGGGTTGTGTCCCGGTTACGTGGTCACACCAGAGACCCTTCCCCAAAACTCTCAACACATCCTATGCCGACATTTATTCCTTTTCACGCATTGACCTTTATTTATCACGGGAAACAATGACAGGACATTACAAGACGCTCGTCAACGCTGAGTTTAAACTGTAAAACTGTTAGAAAAACCTGTTTAAATAAAGGTTAAACCTGCACAGGACAGCTATAAAACTTGGTCACAAACCCCCCCCACAAAAATATCCAACGTCGAAGCTGTAAATAAAAGAAAAACTGTAACGAATTTAACATTTAGTTCAATTCAAATAGTGACCAGATTAAGAGCAGCAGATGACGGCGTGGTAAGAGGAGTTTTATAGGAGGTCAGGCTGGAAGTCAGACACACAGGTGAAGAAGTCTGCGGGCCCGCCTGATGGACGTCAACACATCCTATAAGGACGAAGTATTTCCATAGCGCCAGGAAAGAGCCCACTCACATGTAAATGACGCGAAACTGTGTGCAAATGGGACGCCATTGCAATTCAGATTAGATCTACGGGAGGACAATTAGCAGAGTGGCTCTTATCAGCTAAATAAATTAAGGGCGACGAGACGACCCCCCGTAAACACTTGGTCTACTGATCATGGGCTGCGGCATCTCCACACCGGTCCTTTAAAAACAGGCCGAGTGAAGATGACCACGGCCTACTACTGGGAATAATCACGGACTTATGCGGATATATAATCTTTTAGGTGTTTTTATTTAACGAATTGGGAATGAAAAAAAATGCCTTAATCTTTGATCAAAAAAGAGTGGCCTTGTTCATTTATTTATTTTAAAACAACATAAATTAAGATTATTCGATGAAACAATTTCACAGCTACTCTTAACTTTTATTCCGAATTATTTCAGAAGGCCCTGAACATAAATGTGAACGTAAACAAAGGACGAGGAAAAACATCCTCGAATTTGTGAACTCACCTTTTAGAAATCCCTGGTTTGTATTTCCGTTTAGAGCCAAGTGAGGGAGATCCGGGCTTTTAACGAATATCCACATAGATTTAAGAGAGTATTCTGGGGGGGTGGGGGTGGCAAGAAACAAGTAAAAGGTGCGCAGACGAAGAAAAAATGGGTCCAAAAGTTGACGTGACGGCTAAAATCCCGTGTTAACGTCTAAGTAACAGATCTCAACACAAACGTCCCACTTGAGACGCTAACACGGCGTGCGAAGCGGCATTTTGTTGCAGGGGGACAAGAAAAGCTGTATTTTATCTCTGCGACCCTGCGCTGTGGTAGATGATTGCCAATGTTGACGGATGGAGATTGATCGCCTGCTCCTCACACAGTCCTTCTATGAGCCGAGTACATGCACGGAACCGCCCACACCGACCAATCCCGGGACGTGTGGCTCTTTACAGGCGACAAGAACAACCAATCACCGGGGAGATTCGCCCATCGAGTCCCTCCCTCTCTCCCTCCCCCTCGGCGTACAGTCTCTGATCTCCGCTCTGTGTGCCCGTCGTCCTGCTCCACAAAATAAAATAAAAAAAGGAAAACGTAATATGGCCTAAAAGTTTGAAACCATTACTTGAGCAGAAATATTCTGCTGGGATTCTGGAGCCGAGCTCTCGTTTTGGAGGCGACATTTAAAATAGGCCTAGCACAGCTTTGACCTCTGGTTCAGGATAAATGCCCACGTTTTAAGAGCGATTTTGAGGCTAAATCACGCCGGTTACTGCTGCAGTTTGGAACCAATGGACGTTGTTGTTTTTTGGGGCTTTTTTGGCTCCACGGGTTGAATCCAAAATGTCACGTTTAGAGATTCCCTTAAATTAATTCTCATTCAAGGTAAAATTGAACGAAACGTGGAATATTGAAGGCCAAGTCACAAAGAAAATGGCGAATTATTATGCAAATTGAGCCAGATTTTAAAACGTTTTTTTCAGTTGTTTTTTTGACTCCTATTGTGGTGTCTGATTCACTTTAGGATAACATGAGGTTTCCTTCCCTCTGCAGCTCCACGTCTCGATTGGCCCCCGTAGGATTTTGAACAGGGACTCCAACATGGACACACCATGTCCCCTCGAGAAAAAGGCGTTTAAAAGTTGTCCATTTCACAAATAAGTCTCAATGTTGGAAATCACCCATAGAAACCTCCAATCAGCTCTAAATATTTACTAGAGACCCCCCCACACACGAATCGATCAAAGGGGGGATGGAAATGAACGGTAATAGGCGTCTGTGCTGGCAGAAGATGTGAATTAGCCGTGATATATTCGATTTAAAACTCCTGTTCTAAACACAACAGTTACCAACGGCTCCTTATTTCTTCCCAAATAAAGGGACGTTAACCGTTTTTATATTCACAGTGAACATTTAAAAACAACTTTATCCAAACGCCCCGTCAAAGTAAAATAAAACTTTCCCTTTATTCCATTTCGGTCCGCAGGACGAGGATGCGGCTGACGGATTATAGGGAGTATTTCAGGACAATGGGGGACAGATATATCTCCGTCGGGACGCACACCCGCCGTGAACGCGGGGTATGAAATGAGTTGCGTGTGTTTCGGGGTTTTAATCCAAATCTTGAATACCCCCCCTCTCTCTCACCCCCCTCCCCGGGCAGACACATGTTATAACAGCGTCAGATTCACAAGTTAACAAAGCCAAGAGCGACTCATCATCACTGGTATCAAGATATCAAACACGGCGCGGCGCATTGTGGGAGAGAAGGTGCTGGGGTCTAATCCCGGACTGCGGTAGAATTTTCTTAATACTAAACCCGTAAATCCTGGGATAAGAGGGAGCAGAGAGAAGTGTGTGTGTGTGTGTGTGTGAGGGGACGGGGGAGGGGGGTGTTCCAGTCTAGTCTCTCTATAGCAGGATCGAAGAGGGCCGTGGTTTGTTGTCGACGCTTATTAAAACGATGATGCATAAAATCCCAAGATGTCAGATAGCATTCAGCACGCACGGCGCTCTCTGGTCCAGTTCGCCAAAAAGCCCCGCCGCGGCTAAGAGGGCTGCCCGAATTAGCAACACCTGCACTGGGCTGAGAGGAGATGAATGAGACTCAAGTTTGATCGAAACGTGCAGGGGATCTGGAGAGAGGTGTGTGTGTGTGGAGTGTGTGTGTGTGTGTGGGGGGGGCTCTGGTCCAGGTAGGGGAGACGCACAGACGCACACACTCCCTTCCCCAAGTGGACCGGGACGCGTTTTTGAGAAGCCGCAGCGCTGCAGGCGTCGTCGACTGGCTTTCTAAGTCCGTAAAACCAAGGAGTTGACTTTTCCCCCCTCGTAAGGATGCGATGTGATGCTTTCCCATGGCTGCTGTCTTCAACGGTAAAGTATATACAGACTGTTATGTAACTTATTAGAACACACCAGGTACACGAAGGTAGCTTCCTCTGCTGTGATTCCCACACCTGTAGTACAAGTAGTAGTAATAGCAATAATAATAATAATAGTACTAAAAATAGCAATAGTAATAATAATGGAAATAATAATAGTAATAATGATAATAATAAATATGATTATTATTAATAATAAAAATAGTAGTAATAATATGTGGGGTTGTTTAAAAATACTGCCAAATTCTGTGTATGCATAGTTGTCAAGGCATAACTTTATAGGCCTGGGAAGTGTAAATGTGATCGTGGCTGTGCTGTGCTAAGATTTACAGTGTAAGAGAATAATTATAATTTTGCATGAAAATGAGAAAGTATCACATCATACCAGATGTGAGGTATTGACAATGTAGTCCAT